>CATIWO010238254.1:0-10228 GCA_949673435.1 Macaranga tanarius | reverse complement strand
GTACAAGAGTTATACAAGTTCAAAGTCCATCATCCATTGGAGGTTACATCCTTGTTCCATACATTCAAGCTTGGAGTGGCTCTAACAAGCTCTTGGGTCATCAATTAAGAGAGGCTTATGGGTAGAGTTTTCACCATCCTTAAAGATCATCCTTGTACAACTTGTGTGTTTCAAGCTAGAGGCTTCACATTTGGAGAGCTTGGAGCTTGTAGATCAATATGAACCAAAGCTTATCAAGCGTGCTACCAACTTAGAGTTTTGTAAGTGTTACCAAACCCTTAGTTGCTAGTTCTTGTATTGTGAATGCATAACTTGGTTGTTTATTGATGTATTATATTGTCCTAGATGCATGTTTAGTTATGTATTTTCTATGTGATATGATCTATGGGCATGAATGTGGTTCATGTATAATGCAAGAGTTTCATGTAATCAAAATTTTTAAATTCCGTACTTTTGATTGTTTCATGATCACACATTCCTTCAATATCAGCTGAAGGAGTATATATGGATCCTAGTAAGATTGCATCAATTGTAAACTGGGAGTCACTAAGGAATGTAACGGAGATGCAGAGTTTCCTAGGATTAGTAGAATATTATCGAAGATTCATACAGGATTTCTAAATTATTGTGTCACCATTGACAAAATTATTGAGAAATAATATGAAATTTGAATGGACTTTGAATTGTCAACGAAGCTTCGAAATCTTGAAAGAGAAGCTACTCACTGCGCCAATATTGATGTTACCTGTAGAAGAAGGTATTGATGTTACCTGTGTGGTATATAGCGATGCTTCAGAGTAAGGACTTGGTTGCGTGTTGATGCAAAATGGAAGAGTAGTAGCATATGCATCAAGGCAACTAAGATCGCATGAGCAGAACTATCCCATACATGACTTAAAGTTAGCGGCTGTGGTATTTGTATTAAAAATATGGAGACATTACTTGTATGGAGTAACATGTCAAATATTTACGGACCACAAGAGCTTGAAGTGTGTTTTAACTCAGAAAGAGTTAAATCTGAGGCAAAAATACTGGGTGAAATTATTAAAGGATTATAATTGTACGATAGAATATCACATAGAAAAGGTTAACGTAGTTGCAAATGCTCTAAGCTGGAAGTCGAGTGGAAGTTTGTATTATATCCGTACTGTTAAGATGCCATTGTTAGTTGAACTAAGAAAGTTAGATGCTGAGTTGAGAGTGGATACTCTGCTAGGAGTATTAGCTACTTTGAAGATAAGACCGTTGTTAATGGAAAGAATTTTGGTAGCATAGCGGGTGGATAAAGAGACGAAGAAATTATGCAGTAATATGAAAAGTGGAAAGGTAGAGGAGTTAAGTTGTGGCGAAGAAGGAATTTTAAAGTTTGGAAATAGATTGTATGTGCCAAATGTGGATGAATTAAGACAAAAAATAATGGAAGAGGCATATTATTTAGTGTATGCTATGCATCCAGGAAGTATGAAGATATATAGAATGCTGAAAGGAAATTACTGGTGAAAAGGGATGAAGGGTGACATAGCTGAATTTATATCAAAGTGTTTGACCTGTCAGCAAGTGAAGGCAGAGTATAAACATCCTACGAGATTACTACAATTCTTACCAATTCTTGAATAGAAGTGGGAACATATTATAATAGATTTTATGGTAGGATTGCCAAGAACTTAGCAAGAAAATGATGTTGTATGGGTAATTATCGATCGTTTGACAAAGTCAGCACTTTTCTTACCTGTCAAGGTCAGCTACAATTTGAATAGATTGGTGGAGCTATATGTGAAAGAAATTATGAGATTGCATGGAGCACCAGTATCGATCGTATTCGATTGTGATCTAAAATTCACATCACGATTCTGGACAAGTTTATAAGAGGCTTTGGAAATTAAACTGAGGTTTAGTACAACTTTCCATCCTCAAACCGATGGCTAATCTGAACACACTATACATATATTGGAGGATATGCCTAGATCCAGTGCATTAGATTTTTGAGGTAATTGGGATAAGTAAGTACCATTAATAGAATTCACTTATAATAATAGCCACTAAAGTAGTATCGATATGGCACCTTTCAAAGTACTGTATAGAAGAAAGTGTAGAACTTTAATCTGTTTAGAAGAAGTCAGAGAGAGGAAATTATTGGGTCTAGAACTTGTGCAAATGACTATAGAGAATATTCGCGTAATTTGAACGAATTTGAAAATGGTATAAGATAGACAAAGAAGCTACGCCAACCTTAAGCGAACTGATATTGAATATGACGTTGGTGAAAAGGTGTTTTTAAAGATATTACCATAGAAAGGCGTGCTGAGATTCGGTAAGCGTGGCAAGCTAAGTCCAAGATTTATTAGACTGTACGAAATAATTAAATGTGTTGGACCAGTTGCTTATCGATTAGCTTTACCCCCTAGTCTATTTGGAATTCACGACGTTTTTCATGTATCGATGTTGAGAAAATATAGGTGTGATCCTTCTCACATACTACAGGAATAACCACTGGAGTTATAGAAGAATTTGAGTAATAAAGAGGAGCCAATATCAATTTTGGCAAGTGATAGAAAAGTATTAAATAATAAAGTTATTCATTTGGTCAAAGTATTATGGAAGAATCATTCTCATGAAGAAGCTACGTGGGAACGAGAGGAGGATATGAGACAACGATATCTATACATATTCTCTTCAGGTACAAATTAGATTGGAAATAAGCATTCTCCAAATTTCGAGAATGAAATTTTGAGAATGAAATTTCTTAAGTGGGAGAGAATTGTCATGTCTGTACCTAAATAATTTAAGTTATTTTGGGTTAGACTAAATTGTAAGTAAAATAAGTTTGGAGGAAGGACTTAATTAAAAAATAACGAGTTGGGGGACTAAACTATAATTTGGCATAAACTGCCATTAACACTGATAAAGAAGAAGAAGAAGAAGAAAAAAAAAGAAAGCGCTACCGGAGGAAGAGAATGAACCTACATTTCAATGAGTGCACTTCCTTTCTTTAATTCTTTGATAGATATACTTATTTTTAGATGATTTTCAGTTGTTTTAGAATTGATTTTTGTGACTGTTGATGAATTTTTTAAAATTTGAACATTACAAGTATGATTAGGCGGCGCCTGATTGCACAAAGGTGACGCCTCAGCCCTTTTTGAGCCCTCAGGCGATGCCTTAGTGAGAAATAAGGTGACGCTTTAGCAAGCCATAAGTCGACGCCTTAGTGGCATGGAGTTGATAAAGCGGCACCTCAGTGGTCACAAGGGCGGCTCCTCTACACTGAGCCGGGGCCTCAGTAGTTTGAAATGATTTTTGAGTTGATTCTGATCAGTTTTTAGCCTTGATTTGTTATGTATATGATATACAAAGTAGTACAGAGCATTGTTTTGATAAAAAAACATGATTGGTTATGAAAATATGATGATTTTGTGAGCATATGTACATTAAAAGGAAAGGTGGTTATAGTAAGACCATACCCGGGGTATGGCTGGATTCTGTGAGATGTAAGACTGTGTTCGGGGTACAGCAACTCATGTGTGATTGATATTCTTGTACCTGGGGTACAAAAGAAATTGACAGAATTGAGATATGTGACTATGATAACTATCTTTGGGACAACGCTCGAGATTCTTGAATACCTTTAGGGCTAATCCGAGTGGTTTATAGATCGGTATACATACCTGAATTGGACCTTCGATGTGTTGATTGGTACCCACCACATCGATAACAACCTAACCTGTTCCTGATTATATTTAAAAAATTGTACTGTGCTGTATTGTGCTGTGATTTATATGAGAATAATATTTGAAAGGAAAGTTTGATTAAAATACGTGAAGGAAAAGAAAGTTTAATTTCTGAGGAAAATCGGATTTGAATCTTTAAAGAGTTATTTTGAATGATTCTTATGATTTGATTACAAATCTATTTATTATGTATGGATGATTTTATGAGTAAAATGGTTATAATTTGATTATTTTAAAAATGTTCTAGTTATTGCTATATTTGGTTATTTCTTGAGACAACGTTGTATTTTGTCCATTCATTGGGTATTTTATTGAGAAAATACTCACCACTCCTTCTTTAAAACTTTCTTTCAGTGTAGTCTAGCTCGTATATAGTTGTAAATAAATGGCGATACATTGGACTGCGATGACTTACGAGGTAGAGGGAGCTGAGATAGAAATCTAGTATTACATCCGCCATAATGTGGACACCATTTTATCCTTTCGTGTGGCTCTGGAGCCTATAACAGTTGAGTATCAAATGCACACAAAGCAGATAAATTTTCTTGATGGATGCTTGACGGTAGTCACCGTGTCGCATACTACTGCGCTAGGTGTTCGGATCTCTTTAACTTAGACGTAGATAACACCAGACCTTGCTAGTTTCTTTTTGTTTAGGACGGGTTGTATTGGGAGTAACTGCTCTTTTGGTATAGATATAACAGTACTTCCTAGGGGTAGATAGGCCATTCTTTCGGGATTGTTGGGCTGTATTATTCTTTTTGGTGTATATTTATAAATATTTGATTTGACCCCTTTTCTCCTATGCATCCCGTCTATAGTACAGTATTTACTATATATGTATATATTGTCGATATTTCAGTTGAGCGTTTACTGTTCTTGCCATCTGTCACATGCTTGATTGGATGTTGTATATATATATATTTGGATATTTTTCTTGATAGTTGAATGATATGAGAATGCTGTGTAGTGGATGTTGGCTAGTTTTTCCTAGAAGTGACGCCTCTCCACGTCGGTGCCTCGGGCAGAGTAGTAAGAGCAAGGTACTGTCTGACAAGGTGTCGGTAGGGAGGGGTGTCACAGCCATAGTGGACTCAGGCTACGCAAAGAAGAGGCACCACCTCTTAACATGGAGATGCGATTCTCTTCGCCTTAACATAATGAGGTGCCACCTCTACGAAGAGGTGTTGCCTCAACGGTCTTTCTGATACACACAGGAAAATGTTAACAGATACAAATTCGACTATAGCAACATAGAACCTGAAAAGTGAACTTTAAATTTTATTAAGGATCTAGTGTTAATTGATCTAATAAACAAGCATATATGAATCTACAAATATCCAGAAGCATCTTAATCACATAATTAATCCATTTAAAAAAATTTAAAAAGCATGTATCAATTATAAGATCACTTTCAAATAACATGAATCATGCAAATAAATAGTAAATAAGTGATGAAATCGAAGAGAACAAAGAAAATCATACTATCGACACATTAGTCTTAGTTCCCTGTCTAGGCCCTCAAAGATGGGTATTAAATGTTGAAGAGATCCAAGCACATGAACTAAGGTCTTGGCCCTTTTCTCTAGAAAGTGACAACAACATCAACAACCACAGTCTATCTTCAAGGCTTCTCCTTTTTTTTGATTCCCTTCTCTCCTTTTGTTTTCTTTCTGCCTTTTTTTTCTCTGCGTTCTTCTTTTTTTGCCAGTCGTCCTCTCTCTCTTCTCCCTCAACCACTTCCTCCACTTTCTCCACCTCTGTCTCCCTGTAATCACATTTTTGCTCCAGTAGATCGTGATTACAGGTCCGCAATATGTGCCACGTTCAAATATTAACGGTACAAATTATATTTTTTTTCGAAACAGACCTATTGAGGCATCGCCTGAGTGAAGCAGCGCCTTAATGGACCAGAGGCCTACAAAGGTGTCGCTTTAGTGATAAGGCGGCGCCTCTATGGCTTTCTTCGGCGGGGCTTTTATGGGCCTTGATGTGTGTTGGGCTGAGCTTGCTGTGAGCTTTCTTTAGCAGGGTCAGAGACGATATATTCACAACGTTCACTTTTACTCGCGGACCGGACTAAACAATGTACCGCCAGTATAATATTACAAAAAGAAAGGATGAATAAATACATTTTTAAAAAATCAAGGACGAAGTAGTATAATACAGTAAAATAGAGGGGATAAATTATAATTTACCCTATAAATATTGGAACTTGGTTTCTAGGTTCTTGTCTCATTTATAGAAAAATGGGTCTTGTGTCTCTTTATTTGAATATGACTTTACCATTATGGGGTTGATTAATAAAATATTAGTATTGGTTTCACTAATTTTAGTGTGGTTCACATAAAACATATTTAATAAAAATTATAATTTCACTTTTTATAAAGATGATTTTTAAATATTTTTATGTTTATTAATGAGAATTTATATATTAAATATCTAATATCAAATTACTAATATAATAAAATTATGAGTTAATTCTTAATTTTTTATTTGAATTTATTCATAAATTTTATGACGACGAAATTTATATATTTTTTAATTGACTCATTTATTAAATAAATTTTAATATAAAAATTGAAACAAATTTTTATTGAATTAATTTTTAAATAGCTTGCGAGCGGGTTTGAGTGGTTTACAAACCTATGGAATATGAGTCGGTTAAGCCATCGTTGCGAATCCAACTTCAAGCTACTCCAGTAATTTGTGAAGGTAGAATGGGCTGACTAAGAGGCCCAATTAATAGAAACCCCGCAATAAAGCTAAGACGCCAAAGCAACACAAACGGACACACGCTATCCCTAACGCAGCTAAATTGCGATTGCTCGTTATCCCAGAAAAAGGCAGTCATGTCTCCAGGTCCCGTTGTTGAGGTTGAGGCCACCAACCCCGAAGTAAAGGCGCAGATTCCCTCCATCGAGGAAGAGGCCCAGAAACACCCCAAGGTTTTCATTTCTTTCTTTCTAACTCCCAATATTTTATATGCCATGAAACTTATATCATCTCTGATTTCTTTGTTCTCTATCTTTAGCACGACGATGAGCCTGTCGTGGAAGACGTGAAAGACGATGAGAAGGACGATGATGATGAGGATGACGAGGATGATGATGACGATGATGAGAAGGATGATGGTACCCCTGGTGCGAACCTTTTTTTTATTTGTGTTCTTGGTTGTCCCTCTATTGATTACCATTATGGTGATAATGGTGTTTTTCTATTTATTTCTGTTTTTTTCATTTGGTAAATATCTGGGTGGCGAATCTGGTTTTCCTTACATACTTGTACTGCACTTTGTATCTTATTCTTATTGTTATTTCAGTTTCTACTGGAATTTGAAATATAAACCAAAGTTGTGACACTTCATGAAATATTTTTTAATTGGGTATTTTGGATGGTGTTTGGAAATTGAAATTATGAATTTGGTTTTCCATGTCATTTGCTTGTACATGCGTTGTCTCAATATTTCTTTCAAAACTGATTTACATTTTAATATGTCTTGCCCATTTGAATTGTTTGTTATTGAGTCTTTATGATGCACGGACACTTCAATTAGTAGACGTTTTCCCAAGTTGGAAATGTTTTCGTGTTTGTGTCCATGCTACCTAGACACTTAAGTTAGAAGTCACACACTTCATTTAGAAGCCGTTTCCCGTGTTCGTGTTTGTGCTACTTAGGTCTTACTAGATTGGCTTGAGAGAATCTATATTATTTTATTGTAGAGTGAAAATGTATTTGAGAAGCTTGATTAGAAAATAATATAAGAGATACTGCTGCCTTTTATGGGTTTATTCCTCCCTCCTCTCTTCTTTTTTTGGGAGAAATTAAGTGAAGCTTGTGATTGCCCCTGAATTTTATTTATAGACTTTTTGCATGGCTGACTGGTCCTTCAGTTTCTCTTGGAGGCATTCACCAGTTTTTTAATGACAAGACAACTTGGCAAGGGTTTTGCTGCGTTGGTTAGGGAAAAATTGTTCTATATATTTGTGTGTTTAATATCTGCCACAGTCAGTCAAATATACCTATTGCCTAAAATTAGTAAATTCAGGCATTTTTGCATGGGAAACAACAAATATAGGGACAGCAGAGTGCACTCACACCTTACCACCGTGTCTTATGAAGTGGGGAAAGTTGTTCTTTTTTATGCTTATGTACTTTGAATATTTCTGGCTTTACATTTAGACTGGGACTATTTTAATTTCAGTCTCATCATATTTCCTATAAGTTGTATCAATCTGTTCTAAGACATACATCTAGAAGATATATAATTCCTTTTAAATGATGCTTTTGATTTTGATCTTATAATCATTCATATAAACAGTATATTTTTAATTTCAATTTCAGCTTCATGTATTTCATTTTTTATTTTAGAGGGATATTTCTTGTTGGAGTTATTTATTGGAATGTACTATGCAGGTGCAAATGGGAGTTCAAAACAGAGCAGAAGTGAAAAGAAAAGTCGCAAGGCAATGTTGAAGCTGGGGATGAAACCAGTTACTGGTGTTAGCAGGGTCACCATCAAGAGAACCAAAAATGTTAGTTTTCGTCGGATTTTGTCTTCATTTAGTTTGTTTTCTTTTCTGATTTGTGTCAACTTACACAAACTTTCTTGGGTTTTCAGATACTGTTTTTCATTTCAAAACCAGATGTTTTTAAGAGCCCAAACTCTGAGACATATGTCATATTTGGTGAGGCTAAGATTGAGGATTTGAGCGCTCAGTTGCAGACTCAGGCTGCCCAACAGTTTAGAATGCCAGATATGGCATCTATGCTTCCAAAACCAGATCAATCTGGTGCTGCAGCTTCTGCACATGCTGATGAAGAAGAGGAAGAAGTTGATGAGACAGGGGTTGAGCCTCGAGACATTGATCTAGTTATGACACAAGCAGGAGTACCAAGAAGCAGGGCTGTCAAGGCACTCAAGACACACAGTGGGGACATTGTTAGCGCCATCATGGAGCTTACTACTTAAACGAGCTTGGGTTAGCGGCTCTTCTTTTATTCTGAAATCTTGTTTTATGCCAAGTTCTTGTAATAGCTATTTAAACAATAGTCAAATTGGCTCACTTATCATTAGGTGGCTGAATTCTGTAATTCCTTTCAAACTTGAGATTCTGTCGCAATGCAGTTCATCAGTTTTGTTTGTTCCCATTTTCATTTCATAACATACGAGTTTACTTTCTTAATGCCTCATTTATTGATTGCCTGCTAATTATAGAGAGGTCGGAACTGGTTGACAGGCATTCTCAAAATTCTATAACAAGTTGATACGATCTTGTTGAGTGATGATAAACAGTGCTTCATTCGGCAGGGTGGTGATTACAGCAAGGGAGTACAAAACTGTATTTTATTTATTTATTTTTTAGACGGCGTGGCAAGGGAGTGCAAAACTGTATTTTATTTATTTACTTTTAGGCTGTCGTACCAAGTTGTGAAATACCATGACATATGGGGCAGAAGGCTAGAAGTTGGTTTTGGTTCAAACTGTAAAGCAACAACGAAACAACAATTGGCCATATATCGACGGGGCTGTAAATTAGCCGAGCAAGCTGTAAATTAGCCGAGTTGCTCGTGAGCTACTTTGGAACTCAGCTTGATAAAACTTTATTCGAATTCATATATTGAAGCTTGTTTAGTGAACGAGCCGAGTTCAAACTATGTAAAGCTCGGCTCGTGAAGCTCACAAATAAACTCAAATAAAAACTCGCGAGCTAACTCGTAATTTTAATGTATTAAGAATTTAATTTTAGATATATAATATATAAATTTTTATTCATTTAAATATTTCAAAAATATATTATTATAAAAAAATCATAATTTTATAGTAACTTATTTAGTAAATAATTTATTTAATTTTTTTTTGAATAATTTTAATTTATATTTTGTATTTTTGAAAATTTCTTTCATATGGTTTAAGCTCGTTTAAACTCATAAACAACTCAAGAATACTAAGCGACATAACAAGTTCAGCTCGAATTTGGCTTATTTATAAACGAACCAAGCCTAAGCTAGTCAAAGTTTGGCTTGACTTATCTCGTTTACACCCCTATATATCAATGCCTTTTTTCGCATTTTGATTTTTAACCTATTAGCCATAAATGGCCCCCAACAGGCTATTCTCTATGCAGAAACGACAGAGAGCAGACTTCACATTCTAAATCATGACGGAAATAAGCAACTGGACTTCTTCTGATCAGGAAAATGCCCTTGATCAATAGAGACCTTGATTAGCCAGTATGCACAAACCTGATAGAAGCAAGGATTTAAATAACGGTAACGGTTGCAATCGCGGTCGCGTGTAACGGTAACGGACCTGTCGCGGTGATAAATAACTGTAACGGCTTGTCGAGCTGAAATTATTTTTTGAAAAATTGTAAAATGTTTGGAATCAATATATTTTGAATGTGTTCATGAAAAAATAAGTATACAACACTTAAAGAAGCATAACTGCAATACAACAAACATTAATTATATTGTCTTACATGATAATTATACATATA
>CATIWO010238249.1:0-22912 GCA_949673435.1 Macaranga tanarius | reverse complement strand
AATTTTTTCACATATAAAAATATGAGCACACACAAAATAACAAAATCAAATCCATCAGACCATCAATATTATAGATCTATATATATACAGAATAGAGTAGAAGAAGAGACAGAAAATCAATAATCGATTCATCATAGACCTCTTATCTATATATAGATAACCGATCCACAATAAATAGAACATAAATCATCAAATATTCATAAAAAAATTACCATCAATCACAGATCCTCAGAAAAATGAAGGATCTGTTGTGTGTGAGTGTGAGTAGAAAAGAAACCGAGAGTTGAGAGAACAGAGGATGAAGAGAAGAAGAAGTTTAGGGTTACTAGGCTATAAAGGAAGAGGGAGGATTGACAGAAGCGAAGAGATCAGAAATTTAGCCTGTAGGGGAGTGGGGATGGCCAGATGGGGAAGAGAAGAGAAACGTCTGTTGAGTGTTGAGTGATGAGAGAGGGTTCGAGATCGAGAGAAGGTTCCAGAGAGCGAGGGAGATGGATAGGTTAGAAGAGAGAGAGCGGCGAGAGAGAAATGAGAGGCAGATGAGATGAGTGAGTAGGGTTTTATGCTTATATAGTGGCCACCCTAATTCAAAACGATGTTGTTTTGAATTTTACAAAATTTCAGAAAATCGGTCGGTTCGGTTTATAAAACTCTTCAACCGAACCGTCAACCGAAATCCGAAATTTTCCCTTAATCCCCACCGATCCGATTTTATCTATGTTGCGGAAATTCAGTCGATCAACAATTTCAGTCGGTTCGGTTCGGTCAGAAATTGAACACCCATACTCAGGGTAGATAACGATGATTATTTCAGTGATTAAGAAGAAAAGGAGAAATAATTTAATTAGATTATATTTTTAAATATTTTTTAATTTAATGTAGTTTGGAAATATTAATAAAATATTCCGTGTATATTCTCACTCTATTTTCATAGAGTTTGTATGACATACATACGATTTTATCACAATTTGGGTTTATTTTGACCTTAAAATAAAAGTATTGGGTCTATTTGTTGAAAAAGTTAAAATTGGAGCTATTTGACATCTTGATATACGTTCGAGGGGGCAATTTGACCATATGTCCAAATTAAAAGTGAGTTGTGATTGTGAATGAAGCAATGATATGGTGACAAGTCAAAATGCAATTTATGAAAAAAGGGAAACGTCATGTCTCATTACTCCTCAATTTGTGGTTCATTTTTAACCATTGATTTCCTTCTTCAAGTCACAATTTTCCACCTGTGCTCTCTTTTGTGTTTGTCGCACTTTTTGGAATATATAGACACACAAATTAATATATATTTTATTTAATTATTTTAAAATATAAAAATAAAAATAAAAAATTTAAATTTAAAATTTATAAAAATAACAAATAATATATATCTAACATAATCTTTTAGAATTCATCGTTTAAAGTTTATTTTATTTTATTCTATTATTTCGTTAACTAATTATTTTATGAAAATAAATTAACAATATGAGAAATATAAAAATAATAATCATAATATACTAATACTTAATTAGTGACTAACTTTCTACAATATTTTTAAATTTTATACTCACGATGCCATAGTTTAATATCACTAATGAGATAAACATAATATGCATCTTTCAATACCTAATTTATTTTTATATTTCCTAAAATTTTTTTATTTTCTAAATTTAATTTTTTATAGTCAAATTATGAAAGCAATTTTCATCCCATAAACTATATAAAATATATATATTTTTATAAGATTTGCATAAATTATCAAGCTCTCTCTATACAGTTTTATTTGTTTCTCAATTATATTTTTTGGTCCCTGAATAATTTAAAACAAAAATAAAAATACCTTAACTTTTTAATTTTTGCATTTTGGTTCTTTTTTAACATGAATATATATCTTTATTAAAATCTCAAAATAAATTTTACCAAAGCTTAAATTCCTTATAATAGCGGGACACTTGAATTTCACCTTTGTCACTAACAAGCTTTCTTCTTCTTCTTCTTCTTCTTCATGTAAGATTCTATTGACGGATTCTCCTATAATAAAACCCACACCACTGTGTCTTTTCTTTTCTCTTTTAATCGCTTTTCCTCTTAATTCTCTCTGTTTATCAATCAGGTAAGCTGCTTTTCTTGTTTCTTGAACTGGGATTTTCCCTTTTTATTTATATCTGTTCTCTGTTTTCTTCAAAATCTCATATTGGGTTTTTTCCATTTTTGTGTTTTTGAGCTAAAGTTTGTTGCTTTTTCGCTTTTTGGCTTAAAGGGGTTTATTGGGTTCTCTTTGTTTTCTTTGTTTTTTTTGAGGATTTGAGGTGAAATTGTGGGGTTTTATGTTGTTGGGTTGTTCTTTTTTGCTGCATTATTTGTAGAGTTGCATTTGATTTCATTTGGGTTTGTCTCCTTTTTTGCAGTTTATTGGAAATTTCCGATCTTTCAAGTATTTTGTAAGTGCTGGGTGGTGCTGAGGGGCTATTAGTTGTATAGTTGAAGGGCTAGAGATTTAGCCAATCAGGTCAGTTTCTTCTTGAACATGTGGATTTTGATTGCAAATTTTGACTCAAGATTATGCATTGTGCCTCCTGAGGATGTTTAGTTTAATAGGGTGTGCTTCCATTTTGGATATTGATTATAGTTGCATCCTATTATTGATAATAATTAGGCTTGCTCTTTGTGCCTCCTTCTTTTATGGGTTTTGAATCTGCTTTCAAGATTGGTCTGTATATTAACTGAATGCATGTTGAGTACAAGCTTACTTGGTTTATATGTATCAATTTTTCTCAATGTCTTACAAAAAATTGTTTTAACAGAATTACTTTTCATTACTCATATATTATAGTGAGAACATCGAAAGTTAGATTCCTTAGCTGATTATGTCTTCAGCTTATTTATACTTTTATATTTGTTCATAAACTTAAGTGCTTTCTCCAGTTACATTATCTACGAGCATTGTTTGGTTTCTCTTGTTGTTGTTAAAAGAGAATTGTATGAGAAACAGTACTGGCGTTTGTTCTCTTTTTCTCTTTCAGCTGGTGGATATGAGCAAATTTAGGAGAATGTTGAATGTGGAAGCATTCTTTCTTTTTTGAGATTCCAAGTATAGACTTTTAGTGTACCCATCAATGACACAAATTATATAATTGGTTATCTTATATGGGCATATTAAAGCGGAACTGAGGAAATACAATGGCATATAGTTTCATGTTATCCCACAGGATCTCTTTTTTTTTTTTTTTTTCACATACATACAAGTGGCTAGTGCTGCTTATGCTTGATACCAGTAGATGAAAGCATTTGACTTTCGTAGCGGATATAACATAATTGTATACATAGTGTTTTCAATTGTACTGTAAAAAGAGATTCGTCTTTATGGATTTCTTATTACATTGCTATATGGATAAAATTTATGTAAATTTATTGAAAAATCTCCTCATGGATTTGGCCTTATTTACTTCCTCCATCTATAGTGTAGATTATTGTGAAATACACACTTATTCTCCAAAGATAAATGCTACAGTTTCAGGTCAAGAATTGATGACTTGAGAATGTAGCAATGTTTGGCATGGGTATGGGAAGTGAAAGAATATATATGTTTAGAAAGTATCCACAAGTTTTATTGTATGATACTTAGATGAGGAGAGAGTTCATGGATTTGAAAATCTTTAATTCGCTGAAATCATTAGAAGATGAGGGATTCAAAATCCCATGGAGCAGGTGGGATAATCACTTGTTTTAATGAGAGGAGGGACCTAACAAATCCATTTGCCCCAAAAATTGCTTCTACAACCATAGGATTTAGAATGTTAAGTGTATACTTATTCATTGAGGCAAAAGAAATTCTCTTTGAAAATCTTATGACGCTTTGCCAAATCACTTGCCAAGTCCCCATTCTGAAAGCAAACTGGCACAAGCATTTTTCCAAATCACTTCCTTATTCCTCCATGCTCTGTTTAAATGAGATATAATTTATTATTCATTATAATATGTTGAATATTTTTCTCTTGTGGCATCCTGATCAATTAATAGGGTATTTGATGAATTGATTCTTATTGATCAATAATGAACTTGGTGGTGAATGTGGCCGCTGATCCTCCAAAGTCTATACTATCCAATCTCCTAGATGTGAAAGCATAAACTCTACTAGTGCTAGGAAATCTTCCTGAATAAAAACTGCATTTTAAGACAGTTAGATTGTTCAACTTAAAATTAGAAGCTAGGACAATTTTTATCTACTTCCGGAAAATAATGGAATCTCAGCAATTCCGCTCAGCTTGTGAAGCCAGATAAATATAAATACTTTTTGTTGGTTTGTTATAAGGAGATGTCAAAACTGCAACATTTAGAGGCCTTGTGACATGAGAGTGGAGCTGATTGAAGGACAGCCCCTTTTTTGTCACCTTCATGGTCAACCTTCAAGTCTCAAATTTTTTGTTGGATTTGATTTGCAGCTTTACTTACAAATTGCTGAATTGCGCTTTTTAGGTTGAAAATTTCTATTACAATGCACATCCATTCTCTTCAGATAATGAAAGGCCTCCCTTAGCCTCTATCTGAGGTCTATTAGATGCTTTGCTTCCTATTTTAAGAAGTGATTGATTTTTTTATTAATTTTTTTTCTGTGTGATTTTTTTAAAAAATAATGTTAGGCAATCACATTAGCTGAGGATTGCAAAATAGTGCACTGATTTAATAAGTTGGAATTTCGAATTCCTTTTTGGTAACAGATAAGAATAGAGAAGCAATGGACTTCATTTTCAGTTATAGATAAGAGTGAAGCAAGTCAACCTTTTTAATCTCTTGTTCATGTGTCACTGTTCTGTCAAGGATCCTCAATATATAAAATATTGAGAAGCATGTACTAATAATGGAGCAATGCATCATAAACAATGAATTTGCTTTTGTTTTCCTTGATCAGATGCAGTCGCCTGGTTAAAAATTGTCATATAATCTGTGGTGCAAATGTATGGGGACATTGCAGTATGCAGCAGGCCTCATATCTCTTACCTTAGTTTTTCTATAGATATTCCTGAAGATTTAGTTTTTTTTCACTATAAGGATTTGATTAAAGTTATCTTTGCATGTGGATTTTAGACATCTAAAAAGTAATCATTGGAGTTAAAAGTGACAGTCCTTCCTCCCAGCTTTTACAGGGTATTCCTGCTTCAAAATGAATCCAGTTCTGTTTTCTCCTTATAATATAATACTACTAGGAGTTGGCATGTCATTAGCCCAATTTAATTCTTGTAACTGTAGATCAATCAAAGTCTCTCTTAAGAAAAAGAACAAACTAAACACTTTATCAGAGTCCTAGGATTTGTTGTTTGAGAATTAAAATGTGCAACTCTGAGGCCTTAACTTGAATGCATATGCCTATTATTTGACATCTTAATTTCTGAGAAAGTTTCACTATCGTGGAAGTTACTTTTGAAGGAAGTTGCATGCCTTTGTATTTATATTATATGCCCCTTTTTTTTTGCTGTAAAGTGCATTTTATTTCTGTGGAAATCATATTTTGCTCAGATGAGAAGTTTTAGGGACATATGATGTGATCCATTACTGTTCTTGTTATCTGAATATGGTAAACTTTCAGGATGTTATTTGCTTGACAAATAGGTTAAGATATTTGGTGTCCAACTGAAGAAGTTGAATATATTGGCCTTCCTAATTCTCTCGGTAGGATATTTTCGTACTTGAGTAATCAAAGTAAGATTTTTTCTTTAACTTTTCATCTTTTTCAGCTTTCTTTTGACTTTATGGTTCTTCAAGCCTAGTACTTCCTATCAAGTTTATCTTTTCGAGGTTACTTGACGCAAACCAAACATGGCTTGTTTCTTAGACTGGATATTTTTGATGTGCTGTTGGACTTCCTTAGTACTTAAATGTTGTGTAGGCTGTATAGATTGTGGCTGTGAAGAATAGAGGAGAGATAAATATTTGCGGAAGTGCATGAATCTTCTTTTATATAGGCGCTGGCCCCTCTTGGCTCATCTGGTTATATTTTTTATTTATCAAAACTAAAGGGGAAGAGAATTACAACATTCAATATTTTATAGCTCAAAGGGAAGTTATAACTCATGAAATCTCATAAGAGAATTTATTAAAATATGCCAAAAATGTTGTGTTTCCGAATAGTTGTGAATTGAACATGTTTCACATAATGTTCTTGCAGCTGCATGTGTTGGCATCCATGCCAAATTATGCAAGCCCGCCTCTGCTCTATTTGTTTTGTGTGAGTGGAGCATTTCTTTTTGGAAAAAATATCAGACCAGGAAAAATGAGGATGATGTTTGGCTGTGCTTCAGCAAAAACTCTAAATTGATCTTCATAAAATGAATGTGATCAAATACAATTGTATTTTGGTAGCCATTGCTGATAAATGAAATGCTGGTGTATTTTGGTACACTCTCATATTTTTAATACTCACCAAGGGAGAAAAATTGTTTTCCTTTCAGGTTACTGGTGTTGCAAACTTGATGATTTTGGGCTTTTAACCAGTTGCCTTAACTTTTTCAACATGAGCAATCAATACGGTGAAGATCATGTAGGTGGACCATCTTATTTTAGGGTTATTGAAATCAAATAGAGGCTGATCTTTTAATTCCTGTGCAGGAAGACACAACTGTAGTGGGATTTGAAGTTCCAAAGTCTCCTGATTCAAGTTACAACAATGCCTACCCTGGGAGTGAAGATGAGGCACGGGACCCACCTGTGGTCCCTCCGCATCTGCAACACACCTTGCTTAGCTTCCCAGCAAGTGCAGACACATCTGAAACTATTCCAGAGCCACAGAATGTAATTCTCAACCATCTTTACATTGAGAACCGGGAGGCCCCACGGTCTGTGGTGGCACTTGGGTTCACCCATCGCTTCCGTTCAAAATATGTCACTGTTGTGCTATACAAACCTGTTCAGAGGAGGGGGAGTACCAGCACATAAATATGCATATAGTATAAACATTAACTAGCAATGGTTTCATTCACCTGATTGTGATTAAACTAGTCACGATTGACTGAAAATACGAAATTAGCCAGACAGAATATTTAGCATCTCGCAGCCGCTGATGGAATTATGTTTGTTTCATTGAAGTTCTCTTCACTTGATTTATCAATTCTGTCACTAGCGATGATTTGCTATACATATAAAGTTCTCCAATTCATTCTTTTCGACTGGTGTACGATATGAGTTGTAGCTTGTTATCTCATTACGACTCTTGCAATTTTGCATTTCTCAGAGCATGTTCTGTCTGTGTTAATTGAATTATGCATGTGTGACTGAAACTAGAACATCCCATTGAGGTCGATGGGAATTACTTTTCTTGAAATTGAGTGACATTATTAGATCAATGATAAGCTTTTTTAATTCATTGACTTGCATATATTAATTCTGCATCATATGATGAGTTATTTTATTAGATAATCTCAATTCTGACTTTAGCTGCTCCATGCGGAATGTGCTTATCGGCTCTGACTATGAAGGATTGAAGGGATTAGTATAACCTGTTTCTGATCATTTTTTCGAAATGAGTTGGTCAATTCATGAATTGCATTATGCCCAAGTAGTTTCTATATTCTTTTTAAATAATGTTCGACTTGGCACACTTCTATGGTGGATTGGATAAGACAACATTGTCATTGCATCAGCTTGGTTCCTCCATGGTTATCTATTATGTGGTTATCTACTATTTTAGGGCATTTCCTGGTCCTCATGAAACAATTTCTTCTTGCAAAATTTGTTTATTGCTTTGGTTATCATTTGATGACTAGTGAGTTTAGTCATGAGGCTTTGTGGGTATACCTTATGCCTGGTTGCTTGTCAGGATTTGGTAGCTCAAAATGCATATTTTACATCGATATTTTCCTTATCAGTGAACTGGGTTTTGTGCGCTTGTGCACTATCAAATATTTGTTAATCATGCCTAAAATATTTGGTATATATTAGGTGTAATAAATCTAATATAGAAAAGAATCTTCTCATTTTTACTAACAGATATGGTTGATCCATATACTGTTAGAGTGAGCAGTAAATCGAAGAGACTGAATTTTGAGTAATAGACTTGAAGCACATTGAAAGGTAAAAAATGATTTCTGAATCAATAAATTCAAACTAATTCCATCAAAGTTAATCAATTTCATCAAAATTAATCAATATCTAATTGGATGAACAAATTTTTACCATAATGAATAGAATAAAAAGAAAAATATATAGTGATAGGATTAGTGTCTTGCAAAATATATTGCCAATGCGACAATCAATTCCCAAACTAATATCAATTTCTTTGAAAAAGATCCAAAACTAAACAATTCAAGTTTTAATTTTCTTTTTCAGGATTGTTAGTGAAGCTGGCAAAAATAATATGAATTTATTGTCTTTTATGCTGGCCCTACTTTTAACTTGGATCCAACTAAATTCTCTGCATCTCCAGCTTTGATTTGAGGAACAGCCGGGCAAATAAAAAATGAAACCTCTACGACTTGAATCATTCTTCAATTTATTTTAACCGAAACATCTATAAAATCTATATATATATAATTAAATTAATAATCAGATATTTATACCCACGAGTGGATAGATGGAGTGGTACGGGGCTCCTTCCAGTTTAAATGGTAGGTCTCGGTTTCGATCTTGCATGAATGCAACTCCGTTAAAAACTCATTGGAGAGACCTTTGCCGCCCTTCGGGGTCTTACCTGGGTTGAATCTGGATTAGTCGGTATCCGGATACCGGGTGCATTAGATGAAAAAAAATAATCCGATATTTATCGTTTCTCCACGCATTCATGATATGTGCACTTAAAACATATAGATACATACACCAATAGCTGTTAGGATCAATTGACAAAAAACTATTTCAATTTAACTAATGTTTTGAGTTCTAATTTATTCATATCGAACAATATTAATTAGAGTTCAGTAAATTTTGAATACTCATTTCTTTCTTCTCAAAATTATTAAACTTCAATTAAAATTAAAATTTATAACCTTGTAATTTTTAAAAATAAGTTCCAATATCACAAAACTAGCTAAAACTTATTCATGTACATGTATAATTAAAGTTTATCATCAAATTATTGTTAATTTTTTACATTAAAAAATTACGCTTATAACTCAAGGATAAGATTATGCTTTATCGAATGAAATTATGCTCTTAGTCGAATAGAATTATGGCAATAACTAATATGAATAATTCATACATATTAGACATTTTCCCTCCTATTTTTGAAAGGTTGTGGAGAAGTACTAAGCATTATGTGATCAATGGAAAGACTTATAATACGGTGCTCTTATAACTAAGATGTGAACAAGGACTCATCAAATTGTATAATATCAAGCACTAAAATATTAATTGCAAAAACAAAGTTTCACATTACAATATTAGAAAAATATATAGCAAAAGCAAAGTTTTCAAATTAAAATATATATATGAACATATGTTATTTTTCTTCCTGTAAATTTCTAGCAAGTCTTAGCCACAATAGAAGTAAAAAATGTCCCATGTCCAGAAAATAATGCACAGAAAAATCCCTAAGACTTAATGAAAAGGTAACGTGGAACCATATCTTATAATTTCTTTCTCTATCAAACCAGCAACTATACTTTGTAGAACAAAGAAAACATAAATTTATACAAAATGTGTATAACAAAAGATTTATTTCTTTAATTTGACTTGGAGATGTTAGTGTATGTTTATTTTATTCTTGGAAGATATTCTATTTTCGGAAAGTATTTTATAAGGAAAACATTTTTTTAAAAGAATACTTTATGAAAAATATTTTTCATAGTTTGGTGTGCATTATTAAAAAATTTTATTTTTTAAAATAATAATAAAATTTTCAATACTTAACTTATTTAAATATCATATTTTAATTTATTTATTAATATAAGATAAATTTGAAACTTTTAGATAATCTGTTAGTGAGTTATGGTTAATAATCGTATTAATTAGAGATTGTCAGAGTTGATTTTTTAATTCTTTTTTTTCTTGATCAAGTTTTAAGTGCATCAAATATATATCCAAAAATGTACACAAAATAATTTAACATAATATTTTTCAGAAACAAACAAATATATATGTTATTTAAATGTATAGTGACACATAAAATAAGGACGAATTTATAAAAAGTGAATTGAATTTTCTTTTTTGAATTTATGATATTGAGACAAAAAGAGGGAAGTTAGTTGTTAATTGTTAGAATTTAATATATATATTTTTAAATTATTTTTGTGTGCCACTATAAAGTGGATTTCACAAGTTTAAATAGAGGATAAAAATTAAACTCAAGATCTCTTCTATCAAACATAAATTGCTCATAGTGTAAAAGTGAATTAGATTTGAAGAGGATGATATGAAGACTTTTGATATTTATTATATCAGCTATTTTCCTTGTAACAACCCCAACCAAGATATATATACATCCACACACCTCAATATTGCTCAAACAAAGATAATGAGCATTCTAGGCAGTTATAAATATTTAACTCCATAAAATTATATTCAATATCATCACACATACATTACTAATTACATATCTATCCACAACCCATAATACATACATGAAGATATAAAGTTGTGTCCATGATCACAAAACTATACTTCCAAATTATTACAAAGTCTAACATCATAGAAAAGACTATATTGTTGGCTCAACCTTGGCTCTAGACATGACAGAATGTTAAACGCTGCCTAACCAACTAGGATACACTCCCAAAGTAGAAAACTCTAAAAAATTCAATAATATAGAGGAATGGGTACGACTACTCAGTGAGTAAATCAAGAATTAACAACGGGGAACATATACATTTAATAAAAATAATACATCTTTTATATCAATTTCCAAAAGCATAACTCATTTCCAAATCAATTTACAAGCTTAACCAAAATCACATATATAAGTCAAGGAAATCAAATTCAAGAAGTAATAGTTACACACTCAAAATTATAATTAATCATATCAAGCTCTTTAGTACTAACCTATCCAATATGTTAGTCCCCTAAGAGCATTCATCACATTTAGGTGGTAATCCATCTAATATGTTACGCCCTCTAAGTGCTCACAAGTCATACACGTGTGCAGAGCTACCCCCAAAGGGTAAACTATCCGATTACACGCCCCAAAGACATCAGTGTAATCAAGCGTTGTCCCAAAGACAGTCATTTCATCATCAACAATTTTATCAGTCCATATATTGATCATAACATGAGTGTGCACCATTTTCATTCAGTAATACTTAATCACTTTTAAATGTCAATTCATATCCAAAATAAAATATATGTTCCCATTATTTGATAATAAAATAGCATTCAATAATAGTTTTAACAAAATAGAATCAGTAACTATTCATAGCAAATATATAATTTTCAAATATTATCTAAACTTTTAACAAAACAGAAGAAAAAAACCTAGTTCTAACCTTTAATCCCAAAATTCCAACCAAAATTTCCATACCCATCTTTAATCAACTACTCTAAACCTTAAATTACCTTATACATAACACATTAAAGCTTGAAATTAGGAAAAATAAGGAAGTAGGGCTGTTGTTTTAATTTATTTTCCATGTAGGAAAGGTTAGTAAAATATTCAATTTTTTGTGTATTATAGCATATGCATGTGATTTGTGTGATTTATATGATGTTGTTATAGACTTATAGGTGATTTTATTATAATTAAACCCTTAATTTAAGTATATCAAAAGTGTTTTATCTCCTATAATTTTCTTGTATTTTGAGTATAAAAGATTTAATTCATCAAAGTATTGAGAAAATATTGGTTTGGAATTAAAACTTTTGGACTTGAAGTTGTTAATGCTGATGTATAATTCTATTTTTGGTATACATAGTTGGTTCTGTTTCTTAATAATTTCAGATGCTTAAACCTGTTATTTTAATCTGATTTTTGGTATAGAAATACTTTTATACCTTTTTTATCATGTGTTAAAATTTTGTGATAAGCTAAGATTATTTGATTTGTTAAATATACTGATTTTTGAGACTGCTACAGTTAGTGAATTCTGCAAAATTAGGTTCTATAACTCAGTCTTTTGAGATTCTTAATGTTGGTATTTTGACCTGATTTTTAGTATGCATTTACTTGGATAAGTTGTTCATGTGCAATAAAATTTCATGTCAAAATTCAATCGTTAAGATAGCCAAATAATTTTTACATTGACGCTGCTGCATTTAGACAGCATTTCACAATTTGCGTGATTTGCATAATTCATATCATGGAGCATTGCATAAACATTTCATGAATCATTCTTTTATTTGGGAATTGTCTTTAGCTTTGGAATTTTATGTTGATAATAGGAGATGGTGGTATAAAGCGTATTTCTAGGGAGAGATCAAACCGAGGCTTGGCTATATAGTGATTTCCTAGATCATTTTCTAGTTTTGGTGTGTAGGACTTGGTTTTGGAATTCGGCTTGTTCAGGTGAATGGATCAATAATTAACAATGTTATATATATTATTATGCTATGATTTAAAATATATGCTATATATATATAAATATATCATTTTCAAATATTATCTAAACTTTTAGAAAAATATATATTTATATGTATATATAGCATATATTTTAAATCATAGCATAATAATATATATAACATTGTTAATTATTGATCCACTCACCTGAACAAGTCAAATTCCAAAACTAAATCCTACACACCAAAACTAGAAAGGATATAGGAAAGCACTATATAGCCAAGCCTCGGTTTGATCCTGTAGAAATACGCTTTATACCACCATCTCCTATTATCAACATAAAATTCTAAAGCTAAAGACAATTCCTAAATAAAAGAATGATTCATGAAATGTTTATGCAATGCTCTATGAATTATGCAAATCACGCAAATTGCAAAATGCTGTCTAAATGCAGCAGTTTCAATATAAAAATTATTTGGCTGTCTTAACGACTGAATTTTGATATGAAATTTTACTGACACATGAACAACATATCCAAGTAAATGCATAATAAAAATAAGGTCAAAATACCAATATTAAGAACCTTAAAAGACTGAGTTACAGAACCTAATTCTGCAGAATTACTAACTGTATCAGTATCACAAATCAGTGTATTTGACAAATCAATTAATCTTAGCTTATCACGAAATTTTAACACATGATAAACAAGGTATAAAAGTATTTCCATACCAAAAATCAGATTAACCTAACAAGTTTAAGCATTTGAAATCATTAAGAAACAGAACTAGCTCTGTATACCAAAAACAGAATTCTGCATCAGTATTAACAACTTCAAGTCCAAAAGTTTTAATTCCAAACCAAAATTCTCTCAATACTTTGATACATTAAATCTTTTATACTCAAAATACAAGAAAATTACAGGAGATAAAATACTTTTGATATGCTTAAATTAAGGGTTTAAATTATAATAAAATTACCTATAACAACATTACATAAATCACACAAATCACATGCATATGCTATAATACATAAAAATTAAATATTTTGCTAACCTTTCCTACATGGAAGATGAATTAAAACAGCAGTCCTACTTTCTTATTTCCCCCAATTTCAAGCTTTAAGGTGTTATGTATAAGGTAATTTAAAGTTTAGAGTGGTTAATTAAAGATGGGTATGGTAATTTTGGTTGGAATTTTGGGATTAAAGGTTAGAACTAGGTTTTCTTCTTCTTCTCCCCATTTTTTCTTCTTCTCACGATTTTTTTCTTGTTTCAGTTTGTTGGTTTTTTTTTTTTCTAGCATTAAAATATTAGACTTTTGGTAAAGTTCCACTCTAACCCACTATTTTATAAAAATTTCCTTTAATCCCTCATATACATAAACATAACATGTTATACCCCTTTAATTATATTAATTAATAATAAAAAAATCAAATGTTATGTAGATGAAAATGCAATGTATGTATATTATGAGGATGCAAATATCACGTTCTTTTTAAACTCTGGGTACTTAATAATTGAATACAAGTTGCAAGATTATATAAAGTATGAGCTAAAAATATATGATAAGTTGTGTCTGCTGATTGAGAAAGAAACCTATAATATTTTGGCTTCTGTTTTCTGTATTTAAAACATATCTAACATGTACAATTTGCAAATTGTGGTTGGCCTCTTAAGTTAATTTGTTTCATGAGGTTGGCTTAATGACAAAGCTGATACATGGTAACAAGTTAATTAAGAAGGAACTAGCATTAGGCTTATATAGTGGAGTTAACAAGCAAACCAGGCTTTTGTGGTGAAGCTATAGCAGCTATATATAAATATTTCATGTAAATCAACTAATCATAATTAACATGCTAATTAATTAAACTATACATTCTTGGAAATTAACCAACTTGTTGGTTCATTTAATCCTTCGGATTAAAGCACGAGGCTCCTTGTTGCTAGATGTATGCGGCGAAGTGGATTTTGTCTCTTTCTTCACAAATGGAGTCTCTTTTGCCCCTTGCACCTTAAACAACAAATTATATTCAGTGATCGATCCATCAGAAATGTCAACTCTAGATTCAAAAAAAGATCAAACATTTGCATTTAGATTCCAAAAAAAAAAAAAAAAAAGATCAATGGGTGATATTGAAGGATCTCCAGGCAGCTCCATGCATGGAGTTACAGGAAAAGAGCAAACATTTGCATTTTCTGTTGCTTCACCAATGGTTCCAACAGATGCAACAGCAAGATTTTCTTTACCTGTTGATTCTGAGCATAAAGCAAAAGTTTTCAAACTTTTCTCTTTTGCTAATCCTCACATGAGAACCTTCCACCTTTTTTGGATCTCTTTTTTCACTTGTTTTGTTTCTACTTTTGCTGCGGCTCCTCTTGTTCCAATCATCCGTGACAACCTTAATCTTACCAAGAGTGATATTGGTAATGCTGGAGTTGCTTCTGTTTCTGGTAGTATCTTTTCTAGGCTTGCAATGGGTGCTGTTTTTGACCTCTTAGGACCAAGATATGGTTGTACTTTTCTTATAATGTTGTCAGCCCCAACTGTGTTTTATATGTCTTTTGCATCTTCAGCTGGTGACTACATAGCCGTCAGATTCATGGTCGGATTCTCTCTTGCAACCTTTGTTTCTTGTCAGTACTGGATGAGTACGATGTTCAACAGCAAGATCATTGGTCTTGTCAATGGAACTGCTGCTGGTTGGTGAAACATGGGGGGAGGTGCACTCAGCTAATTATGCCATTAGTGTATGATGTGATCCTGAGAGCTGGTGCAACTCCATTTACTGCTTGGAGGATTGCATTTTTTACTCCGGGTTGTCTTGATGTCATCATGGGAATTTTGGTTCTCACACTAGGTCAAGATTTGCCTGATGGGAACCTTGGTGCTTTACAAAAGAAAGGTGAAGTTGCTAAAGATAAGTTCTCCAAGATCAGTAGCTAGCAACTTTGATTTTTCAGTACTTTTTTGATTGATTCTTGAATTCTTGAATTCATGTAACTAATAATCTTGATCTTGTCCAGGTGTTTTGGTATGCTGTCACAAACTGTAAAACTTGGATCTTTGTTCTTCTTTATGGATATTCCATGGGTGTTGAATTGTCCACTGACAATATGTTATTACTGAGTACTTCTATGACAGGTAAATCAAGTTCTTGAACTGCAGTAATAGGAAAAATAATACAGAATTTACTTGGAAAATCTAAGATTAGAAAAAACTACTGGCAGAGAATGAGAAATTCATCCTGTCAAAAATGTCATATTTTGTTTCATCAAAATTGTCACACCACGAGCTCTATGACCCAACCAAATAAGATTCTATGTCACAAATTCTCACAATATATATACTTCAAACTGACCAAATTCTTTATTTATGTTTTGTCATGTCAGGTTTAATCTGAAGTTACACACAGCTGGTATCATTGCTGCAACCTTTGGTTGTAGCTCGTCCATTCGGCGGATTTGCCTCTGATTATGCTGCAAGGACTTTTGGGATGAGAGGAAGATTATGGGTTCTTTGGACACTCCAGACACTAGGTGGAGCCTTCTGCATCTGGCTTGGCAGAGCCAATTCGCTGCCAATTGCGATCTTGGCAATGATTCTCTTCTCTGTTGGTGCACAGGCTGCTTGTGGTGCTACCTTTGGCATAATCCCGTTCATTTCTAACGATCTTTAGGTGTCATTTCGGGACTAACTGGTGCCGGTGGTAACTTTGGTTCTGGATTAACACAATTAATCTTCTTTTCAGCCACAAGATTCTCTACAGAAACCGGCCTTTCTTTAATGGGTGTGATGATTGTAGCTTGCACTCTTCCTGTGACATTATTCTACTTCCCACAATGGGGTGGCATATATGTTCCTGCCACCATCGAAAGATGTCGTGAAATTGACCGAAGAATTTTACTATGCATCAGAGTGGAATGAAGAGGAGAAGCAGAAGGGTTTGCACCAGCAAAGCCTTAAGTTCGCTGAGAACAGCCGGTCAGAACGTGGCAGCAGAGTTGCCTCACCTCCAACAACACCAAATACTACACCTGACGGTGTGTAGTTTTCAAGATTGATCAAGAGCAACAGCAAGTAATAATGTTGACACAATTATTTGATGAGAAGAGTTGTTTAGTATTCTTGAAGTAAACCCTTAATTCATTTGTTTTTTTAAAAATTAGATTTCTTGAAGAATCAAGTAAAGGGAATAGAAAATTTATAAAAGTGATATTAGGAATATTCATATAACAGAAAGTTGCAGATCTCAATGAATATGTGAAGATTCTATCTATCTGGCCTATATAATTGTGTGTGCATAGCACATCATATTATATATCTGGATGGAACTGGAGAAATAATTTTAATAATTGAGTGTATAAGATTCTCTATTATTAGTTGTGTTATAGGAATAGTTGACCTGTCTTTGATTGTGAACCACAATTTTTGTGGCATTAAAAAATCTCCAATTTTCTAATGAACAGAAGAAAATGAGGGTGAAGTGTAGCTTACGAATAAGGTATGACATTACAGCAAGGATTATCAAAATTGGTTCAAATGAATTCGGTTCAAATTAATATTATTCATTTCCAATTCAAATTTTTTAATTTTGTAGAATTGGGTATTACTAATTTAAATTCTTGAAAAATTGTGAGGATTTTAAAAAATGGCCTTGGTTGTTATTTTTATTTTGAAACCCTTTTATCATATCAACATCGTCAATGTCTACAGCATCAGCAATCAAGTCCATAAATAGCTCCCAATTACTGCAGCACAGCACAGAGACGAAGTGGCTCTCGTACAGCTGCAGGTTACTAAGGCAATGTACAACACGCAACTTCTTCCTGCAGCATTCTATGATTTGCTCTTGCTTACTAATGTAGGGGTAATATAGAGACTGTCCCAATAAGAAACAGAGGGGCAACAGAGTTGAAGTCGAAGAGATCCCCCAACGATTGCAATTCACCAAGAGCTATCCCAGCCTGCACAACAATCAGTCAGACCAATCTTAATTTGAAATGTGTAATCCTACATAAATGACCACTTTTAAAAAAGAATTAAAAATATAATTAAAATTTAGAAATATAATTAAAAATAAATATTTAAAAAGAATTTAAATTATTAATTTAAATTTTAAATAATCTCATTTGTAGTTATGTAATATGAAACAAAAAAAAGTTAAAAAAAATATAATCTATTTAAAAAAGGTATTTTTGACTAAAATTAAAAATTAACTTAAATTATAGATTTACACTAAACACAATATAATAAAAAATGAAATTTATTTCAAAGGATTTTCATAAACTATTCATTTGAACCATACACACTTCATTAATAAAAATTCATTTGAAAATTAATTTTATTTAGAATTTATTTGAAAATAAAATGAATTTTTTAGTGGAATTAAACCAAACACACCTTAAAATAGTAGTTGAGAAGTCATCCTTACAACTAAAAAATCAATCGAAATACAACCAAGCAAGTAGTCTAATGACTGCTTTTTTTTTTTTTTTTTTTTAAAAGCATTCAAAGTTTAAAATTGAAATTTTGTTATTTATCAATTTATTAAATTAATTTTCACCTAATTTAAAAGAGAAAAATTATCTCTCATATTGTTTATAAGTATATATAGATCATTTAACTTTCATATTAAATAAAAAACGTCAATAGAAATAACAAACACATATAACCAAATAAACAAAATTTAAAAGAAAAAAAACGTATAGCTACAATATAAAATCCAAGTATTAAATGATTGATGAGTAACTCATCTTCTTGGCAACTTATTTTTTAATTTCACGACCATGCATATTAGTTAAAGGGTAATTGCAATTGAAATCGCAACCCGCGACAATTGCAATTTTTACCCACAAAAATCCATCTAGCCCCCTGTAAATATGGGGGGCCAGATAACAATTTTACAAAAAAATTTTTTGTTCTGTGTGGATTGCAATGTCGCAACCCGCGACAAGTAACGCAGTCCTTAGTTAAATTTCAAGATGTCAAAAAATTTTTATATATTTTTTTTTGGTGAAAGACGAGGCAAAAGCCTAAAAGAAAACAAACAACTACAAGCGAATCATTTTACCATAACTAATTCTCCGAATGTCGTGTTCCAACCAACTCCTCAAAAAACCAGGCTGGACATGAAGGCGGTGACAACCTCTTGGCATCGTGACTGCTTCAGAGGCCATAGCATCAGCAACATGATTAGCTTCCCTATAGATGTGAGTAATCTGAACCCTCCAATCTTGCCTAAGCAAGTTGTTTATTGACTGAACCATTGTCGAGAAAGAGTTAACTCCCGTACTATCCTTCCTGAGAAGCTGAGTTGCACATTGGTTGTCCGTTTCCAAAATGACGTTCCTAAAACCCAAATCCCAAGCAAGTGACAGCCCCGATAAAATCCCCCAGAGCTCAGCCATTAAGACAGACCCATGACCCAAATGCAGCAGAAAAGCATCCATCCACTTACCACAACTATCTCTTATTAGATCCCCTGCAGATGACACATGAGAAGTACCATTAACAGCCCCATCAGTATTTAACTTAATCCACCCCTCTTCCGGAGGGTGCCACCCAATCATCTGTTGAACTCTCAAATAACCAGAATTAGTAAGCTCACATAACATGCTAACACTTTTCGTAATGACTTCAACTCTACTCCAAATCTCCGCTAGCTTATTGCCAGGCCCAACTTCATTCTGGAAAACTTTACAGTTACGCCACCTCCACAAACACCATATAGTCACCCCGAAAATACACTGCTAAGTACCAGTATAATGAAAATCAAATTTACCCAACATGTTTGCCTTCATCCACTCATGCATTCTCATGGAAAAAAAGACCCTATGATGAAATGCAGGCACCAACTGAACCCATATCATTCTTGCCCGAAAACAGTCTCTAAGAACATGAATGGCTATTTCATTGTCATGAAGGCAAATGGGATATGTTGTAGACGAACAGATGTGCCGATGAGTTCCTAGATTGTCATTAGGAGGTTTCATGGTTGCTATTTTGAGTAAGGCTGAATGTAGTAGACAAGTTTCAAATAAATACCACTGCCACTGCTGATCGTGCCCAACAAAATTGCACATAGGGAGCTCAAGTTGGTAAGAAGGGATAACTTAGATCACCATATCTGCCAAAGGAGTTTCCAAAATCCAACAATCCAACTAAAATTTAGCTCTTTGCCCATTCCCAAGCACCCATCTGACACCTTTCAACACTTGAGGCCACATATTACTCATGGCCTTCCAAAGCGAAGAACTACGAGAACAACTAATATCTCGAGGAATAGTCTCCAAGCTTACTTTATATTTAGCACATAAAAACCTTACCCATAACTCATTCGGCTTAGACAGAATGCTCCACCCCAGCTTCATAAGAAGAGCCTCATTCATTTCATAAAGATGTTTTATACCTGCTCTACCAACCATCTTAGGCCTACACATTTGATCCTAAGGGAGAAGGTGCATTTTCTGGTGATCTCCTCCTGACCCCCAAATAAATTGTCTACAACACTTTTCAATTTTCTCATACAGTGCTATAGGGAGTTGAGTGGTCTGCATCAAGTACACCGGGATGGCTTCAATCACTGACTTAGCAAGGGTTAATCTTCTTGTAAGAGATAGACTGCTGCTGTTCTAACCTAACAACCTCCTTTGCACTTTCTCAAGCACTTCCTCATAGGTTCGCTTAGTAATGCGAGAGTGCAACAGTGGCATGCCCAAGTACTTGCCAAGGTTGTCCGTTTGAGCAAAACTTAATTAAGCCGTAATATCAGTTGCTTGAGTCCTGCTAAAATTTAGCGAGAAAAAGATATGCGATTTACATTAGTTCACAATCTAACCTGAGCTTGCATAAAAATTCTCTAAAACTTTTACTACAACCTTGGCTTATTGAGAAGAAGCCTCTACAAATAGGAGTAAATCACCAGCGAAAAATAGGTAAGACAAAGGCAGACTATTCTTACTGAGGCCAATTGGTTTCCAGTTCTTGCGGTGCACTTCATGCAAAATTTGATGGGCAAGCCTTTCAATATAAAGCACAAAAAGATATGGAGATAAGGGGTCTCCTTAGCGAATACCCCTTGAGGCAGTGAAGTTAGCAGTCCTCTCCCTATTCCATAATATCTCCATTTTCAAGTTAGATATGCACCCCATAATAACCGTCACAAGGCTGGTAGGAAATCCTACATCTTCTAAGGTATCAACAATAAAACCCCAGTCTAGCATATCATATGCTTTCGTTAGATTAATTTTCAAAATCATAGAGCCCTTTTTGCCTTTTTTTTTCCTTATAGTATGAATAATTTCTTGAGCAAGAACTATATTGTCTGTTATATGATGGCCAGGAACAAAACTAGCTTGAGCCGGCCTAATTAACTCAAGAAGGAGGGATTTAATTCTATTAACAATCAGCTTAGTGATCACTTTATACCTGACATTACAAAGGCTAATGGGACGAAAGTCCTTAATATACTCGGCTCTCTCCTTCTTAGGAATAAGCACAAGCAAAGTATCGTTTAAACTAGGAGGGAGGTCTTTACCATCCATCACCCCTTTAGCCAAATTATATAAGGTTGCACCTACGGTAGGCCATTGAGTTTGGAAAAACCTCGCATGGAGCCTATCCATACCCGACGTTTTAAATGGCTTTATCTCAAAAAGTGCCCTTCTAACCTCATCCATTGACACTTCAGCCTGTAACAATCTCAAATTAGATTGATCAATCGTTGGGGAATTAGTTTCTTAACCAAAGTTGCGGAAGGCTCACCCCCACCTTTGAGTAAATCACCCTAAGGAAATCCACTGAGTAGTCCTTTAAGAGCTAAATATCCTCGATCACTATCCCAGACTCATCCCTTAAATACTCAATCCTATTTCTCTTATGCCTTTGGATTATTTTTTAGTGAAAGTACGCCGTATTTCTATCTTCACCCAGAACCTAGTCCATACGAGATTTTTGTAGCCAATAAATCTCTTCCTGAAGCAGGACTTCTTCAAGATCTATTTTAATCTCAACTTCAATCTTAGTCATATTCCTGGTGCAATGAGTTTCAAAAGCCCATTAAATACCACCCAACCGAGCCAAAAGCTTAAACTTCCATTGGAAAATATTACCAAAGACATTGTGATTCCAATCCTTGGCCTTGTTAACAAAGTTGCTCACCGTATTTATATAGTCTCCTTGATAGTTCCAAGCACTTTTGGTAAAGTTTCCAAACTCTCCATGAAGTAACCAGGGCACCTGAAACCGAAAGGGTCTTCTATCCAAGTGCAATTCTCTATTCGTTTTGAACTGGACTAGAATAGGGCAGTGATCTGATTGGATTTTATGGAGATGAAACACTTTAGCCTCGGGAAATTGGTGAAACCAATTCGAATTACAAAGAGCTCTATCCAAGCACTCAATAAGTAAACCTCGCAACTAGGTGAATTTAGACCCGACGAACCCAAGATCACGGAGCTGCGTTTGAGACAGCCAAGAATGGAATAAGCGACATACCCCAGTCCTATGCACTGATCCACATATTCACTCCGACATGTGTAAGATAGCATTGAAATCCCCCAATAAGACCTACGGTAAAGATGAGGCCTTATGAATGCGAAACATATTTCCCTACAAAGTCCTTCGAACTCGAGGATTTGGACTGGCATAAACAAAGGTAGCTAATGACGTGACTCTCCCCTGCCCTATCCTTACATGCACAAATTGCCAGTTATTTTCTATAATATCAACATTGATGTCAGCATTCCAAAGTAGCCAAATACCCCCTGAAAAACCCATCGCCTTAACTTGATACGATAAAGTAAAGTTGGAGGCTCGGATAAAATTCTCTGCACTACGACCACTAATTCTAGGCTCAAGAAGAGACACTAATGAAGGATTATATTTTTGAACCAGCATACCAAAAGCACATCTAAACTGAGGAGAGGCTGCTCCCTAGCAGTTCCAGCTTAATATTGATAAATTCATAACACAAAAGGAAAAAAGGAAAGTTATGCAGTGTGACCCACAATAGTCTTAATCCGATCCATTTCATCATCTTCTACACTTTCATCATCAGAGGCTAGAGATTCATCCCCATCACTACTCTCCCAACTGTCTTCATCATTATCATCTCTAGATGTGCAATTTACAATTGGAGCCATCCCTTCTATATTCATTCCATTGATGTTTGGAGGCATCCCTATTAAGAAATTTTCATCGCCACTTCTTTCAGAAGTTTCATTGAGGTTGAGCTACGGAACATTCATGGTTAAGGGTGGAGCTAATGGTTTTTCAGCACTCAGAATGACAACTGAGTGCATTTTAGGATCGAGGGTAGGTTTATGGTACATGGGTTTAAGCTTTGGGTCAAAAGTAGTTCTATCTTTCTGGGTCATAATGCGTGCATAGGATTGCATGGGTTTTGGAACGTTAGGTTGCTGGGAAGTGGGCTGGGCTACAGAAGGCTTGGCCTTCTTATGATTGTTATGCTTACGTGTTAGAGGATTAACGGTCATTACTGCAGCACTATCAC
>CATIWO010238228.1:0-14526 GCA_949673435.1 Macaranga tanarius | reverse complement strand
TCTTATTTTTATTTTTTGTAAATTTATTTTAGTTTGTTGAATGATATACTACTTAGTAAATAATTTAACTATTAAATATTCATATTATTTTATCATTACATGATATATTTTTAATAATATTACTAAGTAGGGTACTAAAATGTAAGTAAAATCAAACCACAGACCCTTAAATTTCACGAAAAAAACCACAGACCTATAAGTGAAAATGCGCCTGACCATATGGTATTTTTTTTATACTTATCCCAAAAATCAAATCAAACAATTTAAAAACAAAACTATCAAATAAGTTAATCTAAATTAAATCAATAGAGATAAACTAGAGCTTGAATTTATTTCACTAGTCAACACTTGATTTAAGGGATTAATTTACAACCAATTCACTGGTTACAGTTAAGGGTAAATTGCTCAAAATTACCTAAAGTCTCTTTTGAGATCAATTAAATATACAAAAATTAATTATCGCATATTTTCATGGTCAATGAATTAATCAAGGTTCATTAAGCTTCCTAGCAATTTATTTTATCCCCTAAGGATTCGTCTACTTTCATGATTGAATTGCCTAAGTCTTATGAGTTATGAGCTAGCAATTTACACAATTTTCATTTTCAATAAATTACCCACAAACATACATTCAATCAGGCTCTAAATCAAATGCAATGAAAATTAATTCGACTCACAAAATTAACTGCAATAATCAATGAATTGATTAAAATAAAATCCCAATAAGTGCTAATCTAGCTTCACAAATCCAAACCCTAAACAGTTTAGTTACTCATGGTTTAACACTACAAAGAAATCAAACATGATATAATAGATAGATGAAGATAGAAGAAAAACTCCGTTAAAATAAATCTTCGTCTTCAATCTTCCTTGAGCTCTTCAATTCCACATTTGAATTCTTTAGTAGCCGTCTCTAATGATCCCTCTTTCCTAGAGTTAAAAGTCTCTTTTTATAGAGAAAATATGCCAAAATTCATCCATGGGCCTAATTGATAATTTTTCGCCCTTAAATTCTTGCCTTATGAGAATTTTAACTCTTATTTTCAGCTCCTTAAATCATGGCTTGGATCTTGGACATTCTAGGATTGAGAGATTTTCGAAAAAAAATACCAAAAAGATATAGAATAATTAGGAAACTAAAAAGGAAAATAAAACTTACCTAAATAACTAAAATACTAATAAAACACTAATTAAAATATAAAAAGTAAACAAATTCTAATTAAACAGTAATAAAATAAAATAGAAAAATTAATGTAACATTGACTCTAACAATTGAAAGTGATGGATAGTGATATATATATATATATACATATACAATATTGGTGAAATTGCAAAATTGATGTGGATAGTGTTATTTACTAGCACTTGGAAAGTGAGAGACCTGTACTTGCATCACTTTAATTTTTTTAATGGTTATTTGCAAAAAAAAAAAAAAAAAAATTTAGCATTTTTTATAATTTAATCACAACATTTTAATTTTGACATATTAAAATACAAATTTTCAAAATTTTACAATTTAAAACATCAATCAAATATCCAGTGGCAGGCAATACTTGACTGCATTTTCCATAACAAATAATGTGTTCTCTAGGTTAAAATGCACTGTTTCATTAAAAATTAATATAATAAAAAAAATTAAAACAACATCATTTAATTAATAAAAAATAGCCTAATATCTTCTCATTTGCTTCCTACCCTCTTTTCCTTAAGTCTTATCGGTGAACAATCTAAAAATTAACACTCTTAAGTTCTTCTTGTTGGATCCTTAATCTAACATTGAACTTATATGTGAATAATTATGGTTAAACCCATTTAAAAGTGATAATTTAATTTTAGATAATTTGAGTTTTAATATATCTAAACGGTGTGGGCCTTTAATGTGTAGAGACTAATAGATAATTTCTATTTTAATAATTGGCTAAAATAGAAATAACAAAAGATAATAGGATTGTTATCTCTATATAGGTAGTTATGGTCCCTAGGTCATTCGTATCACATTCTACTGCTTCTTTCTGAATCCCATCATTTAAGAATACAGAGAAAATGTAATATCATGCTTTAGAGATTAAATGGTTTATAGATAGATTTATGGACTAAATAGCAATAGAAATGAGTTTTGGGGGGTCAGTTGAGCCATAAGAGATATTATAGGGGTCAAAATGGATATTTGTCTAAAAAAAGAAAGAACTTCTCCAACATGCCATTTTCTTTTCCTTTCTTCCTTATTCTCTTCGCCAACTTCATTTCCATTTTTCTTCATTTTCTTTATTCTTTCTCTTCTCCTCTCAAAACTTTTAATTCTCAAATTCCAAACATCAATCTAAGCTTTCATTGCAAATTAAAGATTGATATACAAAAGTTTTGGTAAGTAAACATATATAAACTTTCAAGCTTTTGAATTATTCAAAATTTGATATTTTGATTGTATATTGAGTTTTAAGCATTAGTTTATAAAAAATGGACTCCTATGATGTTTAGAATGGTGTATGGGTTTGAATTGGATTGATTTTTGGCCAAAAATAAAACTTTTTTTTTGTGTTTCTAGGTCAATTAGGCGATGCCTCAGTACTGAGGAGGTGCCTTAGTGCTGAGGAGGTGCATCAGTGCACGAAGGCGGCACCTCAGTGCACTGAGGAGGCACCTCACCACTGAGGAGGCACCTCAGTGTACTGGGGAGGTGCCTCAGTGGGCTTTTTGAGCCCTAAAACCCTAACCGAAGCTATTTCGGACTATTTTTTGGGTCCTATATCATATCTTTTAGCCATAGCTCAATTAAATTGAGTAGAATGTATATGTTTAGCTTGTGTTCTTATACTTTTACTTCTAGATGTTAAGAGCAATCTCAACCTCAGTTGTAAAGCCTAGGTTAGAGCCGAATAGGTAGTCTTTTGCTTCAGCATGCTAGGTGAGTGGTTATATGTATATATAAAATTAGTTTTGAAACTAAGTACATATATATTTATGTATATAAAGATATTAAAATGTTTCCTATAATTCAATAAGTGATGTTTCCTTATAAATAATCTTTTATCGACTATCAACTTACAAATATGGTTTTACAAGTTACTTAGCCTTTATATCAGAAATTGGGAACATGTAGTAATATATTTATTACTGATATAGTTGAAGTATTTTCAAGCAAGAATGTGCTTATTATTATTATTATTTTGTGAAATGATTATTCTCAGCAATATTTTAATACTAGCATCAACTAGATATTCAACTATTATGTTTTATTAGCAGTTTGATAAATGCAAATGATTGATTTATAAGTAAACCTATACACTCGTGATATGTATCATTTAGATTATACCATGATGACTGGTATCTTATATCAGCAATATTACTTAGCAACTATCTTGGGGACAACGCTTGGTTGTATATATAGCCTTGAGGGCGTATAATCAGGCGATTAGCCCTTGGGGTGCAGCTTTGTGCATATGTATGACCAGTATTATGTATACACATATATGCACTTGGGCTGTCAGCATCATCATTACACCCAATGTGTCAGTAAACTAGCATAATCTGTTGGTTACACATTTGAAGAGTGTATGGATTAAAATAATCATAAATGTTCATTCAGTTTTATAGCAATTGTATAGCTATAGTTATACAGTATTTTAACTACTAGCAAAATTTAGATTATTATTAATCATAAGTATTATTTCGGCAGTTTATTAATATTTATCAAAGAAATATATATATATATATCACAGAAAACAGCTATGTTTCCACTTATTTTAACTATCCACTTACTGAGTATTTTGCATTTGCCACTCTTATTTTAAATATTTTCAAATTCAGTGGAGTTTTAGCAGTAGTAGCTTATAGGACCTATTTTGGGTGTCCACATAGTGTCTAGAAGATGTTACGCCAATCAACTCTGTATATGGTCTTTTGGGTTTACCTTTAAGTTTGTCTTGATAATAATGGGTAAATTGTATATGAAAATATGAGGATGTATTAAAAAGATTTTTATATGTATGATTATAGTAGATCTTTAAACTTGTTATGAAGTTAATAATAGTATAAGTATTTGTATTATCATATTATTCTCCTCAGCATTAGTATAGCCAGGTAGTCATGCCTGCTCCATAGCTAGAGGAGTAGGTGTGATAACTTAATTGGTATTAGAGCCTAGGTTTAGCAGATTACCTAGTGTTCTATCTTTAGAATAGAATTATTAAGTCTAAGACTTTATTTCTATTATGTTTTTATAGAATAATACCAGTAAGACTTAGAGGTGGTAGAGGCTATGGAAATCGTGGTCGCATCGCTAGGTTTATAGATATTGGCCAACATCATAGGAATCTTCCAAATCATCCTGAAAGGATGGATGATGAGTCCTTCAGTGGAGGGGAACATATGGATTCTACCTTTGGTGATATTGCATTAGGAGCGTATCCAGCTGCTCCACCTCCATAACCTGTTCCTGCACCTCCAGCTCATCCACCATCAGTTCCACCTAATTTGCAACCAGCGCAGCCAGTACCTCCTTTTCAGGCTGATGCTGGTATGGGAGCTCTTATGACCCAAGCTTTTGTGGCTGCTATGATAGCTCATGAGCAATATCGTGATCCCTGGATGATTATAGATCATGCATGTAGATTAGGTGTATATAATTTTGAGGGGTCTATAGATGGTGGACTAGTTAATGAGTGGTTGTACAAGCTAGAGAAAGCTTATATAATCCTAGGATTGACAGAGGTTAAGAAGGTCTAGAATGTGCACAGATTTATAAAATGATTAGTAGATGATTAGTTGTCTAGAGTTTGCCATCTTTATGGTGAGGGGTTGACATGGAATGTATTCCTTACGGAGTTTCATAAGGAGTATTTGATGAACAATTATAAGAAAAGTAAGCAGGAGGCATTTTTTAAGCTAGTCCAAGGTAGTCTATCAGTTAGAGAATATGCAGATCAATTTGAGGATTTATATCACTTTGTTTTTGAGATTATGCCTTCGGAGGAAATTAAGTGTGATAGGTCTAGAAGTGGACTAAAAGCTTATATGAAAACTGGAATAGAGTAGTATGAAGGGAATAATTTTTGGGAACTAGTTCAGAAGATAGTTGCTTTTGAGAAGGTAAGGAAATAAGAGATAGAGCAAGATCAGAAGAATAAAAGATTTATTACTAGCTTCTCTCAGAGTTTTAGAGATAGACTAGCTAATAGAGGAGTTAGCACGTTACCACCTAGACCAGGTTATAGTGGCAGTGGCTGAGGTTCATATATGAGTTATGGGAAATAAGTAAATCCACCTAAGATGAGTCAGAGTTCTGTAAGGCAGCTAGTTGGCAGCTTTGCCAATGCCTAAAGGCAAGTTTAAAGAGGTTTGCCATAAAATAACCAGAGAAGACTTATATACCTTCAATGCCTAAACTGTGACAAGTTTCATGAAGAAGAATGTAAGAAAAGGTCATTGGGTTGTTATGAGTGTGGATAAATTGGCCACATAAAAAGAGATTGTCCTTTATTAGTGTAATCTGGTAGTTCAAGGTGAGGGACTGTTGCTCCTAGGAATCAGAGTGGTAGTGGGAATATTCCACTAAGTACACAAGTTACCACTGATTCTAGCCCTAGCATTAGTAGAGGTAGCGTTGTTACTTCAACATCTAAGTAAGGACAGAGTGCTTAACCAAATCGACCTTTAACTCAAGCTAGAATTTTTACAATGATGCAAGTTAAAGCATTGGCATCTTTAAAAGTTGTTACAGTTATGTTAACTATCTTTGATCGATATGCTTATGTGTTATTTGACCCAGGAGCCGTACATTTTTTTATGTCTTACTCTTTTGCTTTGTATGCTAATTTTAAGCCTAGTTCTTTAGATGCTATGATGATTGTTAGTAACCCTTTGGGAAACTCTAAGGCTTTTGAGAAAGTGTATAAGGATTGTGTAGTTAAAATAGGTGAGCATGAGCTCTTAGCAAATTTAGTTCCCCTACAACTTTAAGGTTTAGATGCAATCTTAGGCATGGATTGGTTATATCGTCACTATACTACAATGAATTATTTTAAGAAGATGGTAGAGTTTCATTATCCTGGAGAAATAAAATTTTCTTTTCAAGGGGTACGACATGCTCTTCCCTCTTATTTGATATCTAACATAACTGCGAGGAAAATGTTAAGAAAGGGTTGTCAAACATATCTTGCTTATATGGTTGATGCTAAGTCTGAAGGTCCAAAATTAGAACACATTCCAATAGTATGTGAATTCAGAGATGTTTTTCCAGAAGATTTCCTAGGTTTAGCCTAAGATAGAGAGATTGAATTCTCTATTCGATATGATTCTGGGTACAACTTCTATTTCTCAAGCACCTTATAGAATGGCTCCAACAGAGTTAAAGGAATTGAAGATTCAATTATAGGAGTTATTAGATAAGGGTTTTATTAAGCCTAGTGTATCACTTTAGGGGGCGCCTTTGTTATTTATTAAGAAAAAGGATAGTTCCATGAGGCTATGTATAGATTACAGACAGTTGAACAAGGTTACGGTGCATAATAAACACCCATTACTTCGTATTGATGATCTTTTTGATCAATTACAAGGAGCTAAGGTTTTCTTAAAAATTGATTTAAGGTTAGGATATCATCAACTGAAAATCAAAGAGATAGATGTACCTAAGACAACTTTTAGGACACGTTATAGACATTATGAGTTTCTTGTTATACTGTTTGGGTTAACCAATGCACCAGCTGCCTTTATGGACCTCATAAATAAAGTGTTCAGAAATACCTGGATAGATTTATGATTGTATTCATAGATGATATATTGGTATATTCTCAAAGTAAAGAGGAACATAAAGAACATTTGAGGATAGTTTTGCAAACTTTGAGAAGTAAGCAACTATTTGCTAAATTAAGTAAATGTGAGTTTTGGCTGGATCAGTTTGATTTCTTAGGGCATGTTATATCGACATAAGGCATTTATATAGACCCTAAGAAAGTTGAGGCAGTAGTTAAATGGGAATAACCAACTAATACCATAGAAGTGATAAGTTTCTTAGGTTTAACTGGTTACTATCACTGATTTGTTCAAGATTTCTCAATCATAACAACTCCATTAACAAAATTGTTAAGAAAAAATGTGAAGTTTTTATGGATAGAAGAATGTCAAAGAAGTTTTAAGAAACTTAAGGTATGTTTAACTTCTGCACCAGTATTAACTCTTCCTACTAGTAATGGTAAATTAGTGATATATAGTGATGCTTCCAAGAAAGGATTGGGCTGTGTTCTCATGCAATATGGAAAGGTTATAGAATATGCTTCCAGACAACTGAGGCCACATGAGTTAAAATATCCTACTCATGACTTAGAATTAGCAGCTACAGTATTTGCTCTTAAGACTTAAAGGCATTATCTATATGGAGAGATGTGTCGAGTTTTTACAAATCATAGATCTCTTAAATACATTTTTAGTCAAAATGAGTTGAATTTGAGGTAAAGACAATGGATTGAGTTATTAAAGGACTACGACTGTACAATCAAGTATCATCCTAGCAAGGCAAATGTTATGGCAGATGCTCTTAGTCAAAAATCCTATAGTAACTTAACTCATATAAAGTCAGTGCAATTTTCTTTGTTTATGGAACTTCAAGCTATGAATGTGGATATGAAACTGAATGATCAAGGAACATTGTTGGCAACTTTTAAGGTTAGACCCGTTTTGGTGGAAAGAGTTAAAGAAACTCAAACTCAGGATGCTCATTTATATAAAGTTATTAAGGAGGTGAAAAGTGGGTCAAGAACTGATTTTTCTCTCAAAGAGGATGGAACTTTAATGTTTGGAGAAAGAATTTATGTTCCAAATATAGAAGATTTAAAGCAGGAGATTATGGAGGAAGCACATTGTTCTATATACTTAATGCATCCGAGTAGTACCAAGATGTATCATACACTTAAGAAAAACTATTGGTGGCAGGGTATGAAAAGAGATATAGCAGACTATGTAGTAAGATGTTTAGTTTGTCAACAGGTGAAAGCTGAACATCAACGTTCATCGGGTCTTTTACAAACACTTTATATTCCAGAGTGGAAATAGGAGCATATTACCATAGATTTTATAATAGGACTACCTCATACCTAGTAAGAACATGATGTAATATAGGTTATAGTGGACATGCTCACTAAATCAGTTCACTTTTTACCAGTCAAAGTGGATTATTCCTTGGATAAGTTGGCATAAGTGTATGTGAATGAGATTGTAAGACTTCATGGTGCGTCAATCTTTATTATGTCAGATATAGATCCCGGGTTTACATCTAGATTTTGGCCCAGTTTACATCAAACTATGGGTACAAAGCTAAAGTTTAGTACTTCTTTTCACCCACAAACTGATGGTCAATCGAAAAGAACCATCCAAACTTTAGAGGATATGTTAAGGGCATGTGTGATGGAGTTCAAAGAAGAAGCACTTACCGTTAATGGAATTTTCATACAACAACAGTCACCATGCAAGCCTTGGCATGGCACCCTATGAAGGATTATATGGAAGGAAATGCAAAACTCTAGTATGTTAGAATAAGGCAGGGAAAAGAAAACTCGTGGGACCAAAAATTGTACAGTTGACCATAAATAAGATTAAATTAATCTATAATAGATTAAAAGCAGCTCAAGATGGGTAGAAGAGTTATACTGACTTAAAAAAAGGATATTGAGTTTAATGTAGGCAATAAAGTATTCCTGAAGATATCTCTATGGAAAGGAATAGTCCGATTTGGAAAGCATGTGAAGTTGAGTCCTTATTTTATTGGACCATATGAAGTGATGGAAAGAATTAAACCCATAGCATATCAGTTAGCTTAGCCTCTAGAGTTATCTCAGGTGTATAATGTTTTTCATGTATCCATGTTGAGAAGGTATAGAAGTGATCCCTCTCATATGCTGAAGCCACAACCGATTGAATTAAAGGAAGAGTTCACTTATGAAGAAGAGTCCATAGAAATATTAGCTAGAGAAGAGAAAGTTTTGAGGAATAAAGTGGTTCCATTAGTTAAGGTATTATGGAATAATCATTCTAAAGAGGAAGTAATATGAGAGATAGAAGAAGATTTGCAAATTTAATATCCTCATTTATTTTCCTCATAGGTATGCAAATTTCGAGGATAAAATTTCTTAATGAGGGGAAGAATTGTAATATCCTGTCTTAGAGATTAACTGGTTTATAAATAGATTTATGGACTAAATAGTAATAGAAATGAGTTTTAGAGGGTTAATTAAGCTATAAAGGTTATTATAAGGGTCAAAATGGATATTTATCAAAAAAAGAAAGAACTTCTCCTGTACGCCATTTTCTTTTCTCTTTTTCCTTATTCTCTTCACCAACTTCTTCTCCATTTTTTTATTCTTTCTCTTCTCATCTCAAAACTTTCAATTCTCAAATTTTAAACATCAATCCAAGCTTTCATTGCAAATTCAAGATTGGTATACAAAAATTTTGGTAAGTAAACATATATAAACTTTCAAGCTTTTAAATTATTCAAAATTTGATATTTTGATTGTATATTAAGTTCTAAGCATTAGTTTATAAAAAACGGACCCTATTATATTTCTAATGGTGTTTGGGTTTGAATTGGATTGATTTTTGGTGTTTTTATCTGAAAATGAAGCTATTTCTGCATTTCTAGGTCGATCAGGTAATGCCTCAACATTGAGGAGGTGCCTCAGCATTAAGGAGGCACTGAGGAGGCACCTCAGTGCACTGGGAGGGTGCCTTAGTGGGCTTTTTGAGCCCTAAAACCCTAACCGAAGCTATTTCAGACTATTTTTTGGGTCCTATATCATATTGTTTAGCCGTAGATCAATTAAATTGAGTAGAATTTAGATGTTTAGCTTATGTTCTTATACTTTTGCTTCTGGATATTAGGAGTAATCTCAACCTCAACTGTAGACCCTAGGTCAAAGCCGGATAGGTAGTCTTTTACTTCAGCAAGCTAGGTGAGTGGTTATATGTATATATAAAATTAGTTTGAAACTAAGTACTTATATATTTATGTATGTAAAGATATTAAAATATTTTCTATGATTCAATAAATGATGTTTGCTTATAAATAGTCTTTTATCGACTATCAGCTTGCAAATATGGGTTTACAAGTTACTTAGCCTTTATATCAGAAATTAGGAACATGTAGCAATATATTTGTTACTAATATAGTTGAAGTATTTTCAAGCAAGAATCTGCTTGTTATTATTATTTTGTGAAATGATTATTCTCAGCAGTATTTTTATACTAGCATCAACTAGTTATTCAGCTATTATATTTTATTAGTAGTTTGATAAATGCAAATGATTGATTGATAAGAAAATTCATACACTCGTGATATGTATCCTTTAGATTACACCATGATGACTGGTGTCTTATATCAGCAATATTACTTAGCAACTATCTTGGGGATAGCGCTTGGTTATACATATAGCCTTGGGGGCGTACAATCGGGTGGTTAGCCTTTGGGGGGTAGCTCTGCATATGCATATGACCAGCATTATATATATGTATATATATACACTTGGGTTTCCAGCATCATCATTGCGCCCAATGTGTCAGCAAACTAGCATAATCTATTGGTTACACATTTGATGAGTGTATGGATTAAAATGATAATGAATGTCCATTCAGTTTTATAGTAATTGTATAGCTATAGTTATACAGTATTTCAGCTACTAGCAAAATTTAGGTTATTATTAATCATAAATATTATTTTAGCAGTTTATTAATATTTATCAAAGAAATGTATATATATAGCTATCATAAAAAGCAACCAATATTCCCACTTATCTTAACTATCCACTCACTGAGTATTTTTGTACTCACCAATCTTATTTTAAATATTTTTAGATTCAGTGGAGTTTTAGCAGTAGTAGCTCATGGGACCTATTTTAGGTGTCTACCTGGTGTATAGAAGAGGTTGCTCCAATAAACTCTGTATATGGTCTTTTGGGTTTACCTCTAAGTTTATCTTGATAATAATGGGTGGATTGTATATGAAAATCTGAGGGTGTATTAAAGAGATTTTTATATGTATGATTATAATAGATATTTAAACTTATTCTGAAGTTAATAACAGTATAAGTATTCACATTATCACATTATTCTCCTCAGCATTAGCATAGCCAGCCAGTCATGCCTGCTCCATAGCTAGAGGAGTGGGTGTGACAGAAAACCTAAAGGTATTCTCTTAAAAAATGTATTGACCTAGAAAGTCACCCATACGTCTCTAAAGTGATTGATCGTTATGGATTTAGGTACTGATGAGTGTGAAGAACATATGTTTTAAACACTCTATTTTATTGCATCTTAGGCTTATTAGTTGCATTAGTTAGTTAGTTTGTAGTTAATTTAGTTAGTTTAGTTGTTTTGTCTTAATTAGTAGGATTTATTTGTTTTTAGATAATTTCTTTTGTGTTTTTATTTTGTAGGATGAATTTGGATGAAGATTGGATCAACCCTTGAAGTTTGGATAGGCTAAGGACTCAAGATAAAGTCTTATCTACATTGGGGATGAGTGTGGCCATGTTTGGCCTTGTTTAAAGTGATGTTTGGCTATGCTATAGAGTGGCACGGCCATGCCAAAATCGAGCACGGCCATGCAACTTACAGAGTTCAGCATACTTATGTGTCTTGCGCACCCATGCCAGCTTTGTGTGACAGCCCACGAGATGATATTTTTCAGCTGAAGATTGGATAGATAGAGACTTATTTCTTATCTTTTAATTAGATAGAGTTAGAGAGGGGTTAGATTACTTTTCTCACTAGGTCTTTAGGCCTATAAATAGGACCCTTTCATGTTCATTTAAGGGTTGTTGTTGGTTATTCTTAGTTGTTCTTATTTTTGGATTCTACTCTAGTTTATGTTTCTATATACATTTTTCATTTGTTTAGTTCATAGTTGAAGTGGTACTTGGCTTGAAATTAAAAAAGCAAAGCTTCTTGACATCATTGGAAAGGGGTTTTTCTTGTATCACTCTCTTTTATTTATTACAATGTTTAGAATTATTTTCATTTCTTGTTTGTTTTCTTTTCTCTTTAACATGAGTAGCTAGATCTTTTCTAGGGTTCTTATTTTGAATTGACCATATGCTTATTGTGATTATGTTAGGTTGCTAGATTTAATTCATTGGTTGTTGTTGAACTCAATGTCATTTTAGGATTGATCAACCTGAAATTGAATAAACACTATAGACTTAATCGAGAGATATGTTCTGTAGGAAATGGCAATGACCTATTAGTTGCTTACTTAGTCGAGAGACACTTAAGTAGATTAATATTGATTCAAGGTTGTGCATTAAAATTGGTTTTAAAAGACATTAGGTTGGTGAGAGCCGTCAAACTTAATGTTGATTAATTTTGATTTAATTATAGGTTTATCTGAGAGGAAGATCTATAATTGTCAAGATCCATTCAAAATGAATTAGAACTAGTATATATATAGGGTGTAATCAATCCTTTGAAATGGTCAATTGAAATAAGAATCCTAGTCTTTAGAATTTGAATTGAATTTTTGTTTTTATTCTTCTTAATTTAGTTTTATTTTCTTGAAATTACAAACTCTATTTCATTGTCTAAACAATCAAACATTGTGAGTATTATAGTAGTCATCACCAAATCTCTGTGGGACGATATCTTTATTTACTACTTGATATGATTCTATACGCTTGCGGATTAGTACACATCACTGTAGAGCAAATATTAATGTCTATAAAATATTCACTTATTACTTTTCATGTTAAGAAATTTGTCTTTCTCATGCATGATTATAATCTCTTATAAGATTCTCCAAGCTTAATGTAATTCAACAAAGGCTTAAATAATTTATTTCATAAAAGTTTTTCTCATTATTAAACACATCATGTTCACTCTCGTAAGACCTAGTCATATTTGCTACTTGGCATTTTGTTCTCATGCCAAAATTCATACTTTGGTGCTCATCATAGCGTTTAATCAAACTTGAAATCGGCCCGTCGCCACCCCTATCTAGAAGAATTTTGTCCTTGAAATTTGATGAACGCTTGCCATGCTATTACTAAGATCTCTTTACTTTAATCTTTATCCTTCCCTCCTCTAATCATTATAACCACAACTCCATTCTTTAGAATTCTTTACATCACTATTCAATTTAACAATTTCATCTTTTAATTCTAGTACTAGTAATATATATATTTCTTGCTCATAGCAATTATTGCTGAATTAACGACTATACCTCAAGATAATCAATTTCTTAATTCATAAACTTCAAGATCACAATTACAATTAACATAAAGAAACTTATAACACTATGATTATCTTATTTGCTAAGGAGTCTACCTTACAGATTAACTATACTTTATTTTTGCATCAAGGGTAGTTGCTCCTTACTGCTCAGTTGCTACAAACATTCTAGCTTGCTGCTCATTCTCACCAAAATTATCAAACTCTCTTGGCCTATTCTGCAAAGTCCTAAACATTCCAACAGCTTCACCTTAACCACCAATAGTTGTTACATTTCGGGGTTCATATGATCCTTGTTTGGATCTTACTTCTTACATCACTCGAGTATATTCTCGAGTGTAGTGCCCTAATCGGTTACACCAAAAGCATCTAATATTCTTTCTAGGGCAAATACCTTCGTGGTTTGTCCTACACTAGTTGCACCCATATATTATAGTATTTCCTAACTGCACAGGGAGTGCAAATGACTGCTGTTTAGGTGGTGCCATCGGCCTTTTTTTTGATATTGGACTCCTTTGAGGTTGACTTATTTCTCCAACCTTATCCTTGCCCTTAGAATATGTGTGGTATCTCAACTTTTCACTTTCTATTTCTTTTCCATGTTGTTCATAAGATTTAGATCGACTAACTCTAGATTTCATGGTTCGCTCTAACTCTTGCTCTAATTTTTCTTACTCCATACATTTTCCACCCAACCTTTAAATGTACTAGTGTACAAATTCAATTTACACCTCAAAATAATATGTAGTCCTTCCTTAAAATTTTCACCTTTCATCTCCTTTGTAGGATAAATATCCTTTTCATACTCGCATAGATCTTCAAATTTATCAACATATTCTTTAATAGTCATCGATCCTTGCACCAGTCTAATGAATGATGCCACTTTCTCATTTCTATAATTTTATGTCATATATTCCTTAATAAACTCTTCTTTATAAACTTGCCAAGTCAAAGATTCACCAAACAGGTTCTTAACTCTAGTCAGCCAGTCATCTGCCTTTTCGAACATCAAGCCATATACATTACTTATCTTCTCCTCATCACTTAGTTGTAATGTATTAAAGGCCTTTTCTACAGTCTTTACTAATTTTTCGGCTTGACCAGGATCCATAACACTATAAAAATCATACGCCCTATACTTATTAGCATGTTCGATAATATCTCCTGGCTTTCTATTGTTAGTATAGATGTGCCCTATGGCCATTCATGTGTATATAGACATTGTATATTTATCCCCATGGCAATAATATATTCATTTAGATCAAAGTGTTTGTTTATTTGAATATTTACCCTTAGTACAATGTTAGATAAGTTTAT
>CATIWO010238073.1:0-12850 GCA_949673435.1 Macaranga tanarius | reverse complement strand
TTTGGAGAATTAAAAATAAATGGAGATTTACATCACAAACTTTTAAAAAAATAAAATGCTAACTCCAAGAAAATTACTTTTGATAAGTCGTAGTTCTTTAGCAACATCACCCATATTCATTCTCTCTTTTGGCCATTCTCTGGAACAGGCTACTCCAACTTTGAACACTAAAAGCAAGCATTTCTTTAGCTGATAATTAGCTCTCATTTTCCTCAGATTTTCTCTGTTGTTATCATCCTAATCTTCAGCTGATGCTGTCAAGAGAAGGGCTTCATCCATGATCTTCTTTAGCCCTTGTGGCAATGCATTCTTTATAAGATTGTGGAGATTTTGAACATCCCATCTGTAGGCCCTTTTTTTTAGAACATCTCTAATACAAGGATCCCATAGCTGTACACATCTCCTTCTTTTGATTCTGCACTTCCCATTGTATATTCTACATATTTTAAGAAGGATATGGTAATATTATGATCGTCTCTGGAGATGTAAGATTATAAATTCGAACTCATATCTGAGCCCAAGTCTTAGGAGTTGTTACTTGGGGGAGTATACCCAAGAGTCCCATTATTCCAATTGTTGAGTTGCTTTGACTTTGAGATTCATCACTTGTGTTTGTCAAGAATAGTCTAGCCAAACCAAAATAGCTAATATGAGCAATCATGTCTACATCAAGAAGAACATTGCTCGGCTTCAAGTCATAGTAAATGATTGGACTTTCACACAGGTCGTGAAGATAATGCAACACTGCTGCCACATCAATTGCAATATTTATTCTTTAAAGGAAATTCAAGCAACTTCTAGGCTCTTTACCGCTGTTACTGTTGTGATGCAACCAATGCTCTAGGCTTTCATTTTCCATGATTTCAAAAACTAGAGCCTTGAATTCATTTCTTTTGTAATCCAAGCTCGAGCAGTAAGTTAATAGCTTAACAAGATTTCGATGCCTGACATTCCTTAATGTGTTGCATTTTGCCATGAAGCTCTTTGAAGGACCATTTTGTTCAAGTTTGAGTACCTTAATAGCTACTGAAATTTTCATTTGTTCAAGAAATCCTTCGTATACAGAACCAAAGCTGCCATATCCAATTAAATTGTTAGAAAAGAATCCCCTTGTTGCCTCATGAAGATCTTGGTAAGACATCCTTATATGGTGATCCATCAGCACAACACCCATAATCACCACCATACATGTGGTAACAATCTACCCAGACATGTGGCATAAGAAAAATCTTTTCAATAATGTACTCATTTAGATACATAAGAATACACATATGAGTATACAATGTTTATACATCTCACATATAAACATATGACAACGTCTACATGACATCATATAAATATGCCGATATGATATGCAAGATGAAGGTCGGATACACCAAACTTATTTCAGTCCTCCTATGACTCCAATGCAAGCTTCAAACTAAGTCTAATCGAGTCCTGAAAAAAAATTTCAACAGTAAAGGGGTGAGCTTGCAACTCAGTAAGCAACTACTAAAACATTTGTACACATAAAACCAACTCATAAGTGTTGAATTGATTTAATATGAAATCCAATATACAAGACATAATCTCTAGGTAATACAATCGTCTTTCAAACCTCTAATAAATCCACATATAATAACCATGAAGTCCCATAACCATTAGCACTACATTGAGCGCGTGCAGAAGTTCAATTGAAGAAGGAGCAAGTGAGCAATAAAATGTCTAGCTCCGCTAGAGAATCTTAATGATAGATTCAACTCAAACTTACAACATAAAAGTTGTAGACAACTCTTTAAAATTTCTCTAACATCAAACCACACCTCATTTGGAGCTTTATAACTCGAGTTATAGTCAAAATATTCTCCAGGCTGCGCCAAAAAATTGGCGCTCGCCAAACCACTGGCGACCGCCAGTGGTCATCTGGTTTAGAGGACTGGTGATCACCAATGGCCTTATCTGCCATCATTGACTAGCGATCACCAGTAGTTAGTTTCAGCCACTGCACTACATTGGATCAAAAATGTCCATTTCTTCCTCCTAAAGTAAATCCAAATCACAATATATAACTTAAATAAGGATTAAAACACTGTCTCAACATATTAAGCATCACCAATCCATTCATCAACATAATATCAACCATTCACAAATAAAATAAATGCCCTTATCCATCACTTACACCAGTACATCCCATTCACACATTGCATTTCAACAAAATATCCCATTCATACATTGCATTTCAACATACCTATTTAGTGTCCCTCTAATCACCTTCACATTAAATATATATTCATAACCAATTCAAATAATGGCAAGAATATAAATATTCATAATTCTATTTCACAGTTCAAATCCGGTCATAACCATATTCATGCTATCACCTCACACATAGCCAAATTTTGGCACATTATTCACAATCATATTCACATTCCATTCTCACTGTTCATTATCCGACCAAATTCATCCTCACATTTAAATCACATTCAACATGTGTGTAAATATGATTTAACGATACATGTTTATGTAAGTTAGTATCCGGATAAAATTTTCCTCACACTTAGCCTCATTGGCTATTTTTCTCACATTTTCAATATCAAATAAATGGCCATTTTGGGTAGCGATACGTCAGGCTCAGCTTGCCCATTTCACATATTATTTTTGGGTAGCTATTCGCCTGGCTTAGCTTGTCCATCTCACAATTCATTTTTGGGTAACTATTCGCTCGGCTCAACTTGCCCATCTCACAATTTTTTTTACATCAATCAAATAGCCATTAGTAAGACTATCTGCCTGACTCAGTCTTACTTCTCACATAGGTAGTTATACGCCCGGCTCAGCTTGCCTATCTCACAATCACACATCCTCATATATCATACTTTCGTGTGAATAACAACATAATATAATTCAATGCAATTGCCTATTAATAATTCATCACAACAATATTTCATCCTAGTTCCAACATCACAATATAATACCAATATTCCTTCCATGATCATAAATCATTTCTCATAGTCACAATAATTATTCATAACATCATTTGCCAACAATCCTTACATTACCAAAACACAAAAATATGGAATTCATTCCACACCATATTCAGCACAACTCAACACGATTTCATTAAAATAAGTCATCATTAATAACATTTCATCTACGATTATCAATTCCCAATTCATTTATTTATAGTAATTGAAAACATCATTATACACAATAGAGTTTAGTCTATATATGTACATATGTAAGTAATTACTTACCTCCAATTACTTCCAACCTTAAAAAAGATCTTTCTTCCACTTAAGAGTGCCTTCTTTCCCTTTTATCAAGTCCTACACACAATCCATATATCAATACACATAACAACCATGACTCTAGCACTTAATTGCACCATATGCACTTTAAAGCTCAAGATTCAACACATCCAAATAATTCACATATAAGTCTAAAAATCATGAAAATATTATTAAAGCTAGACCTATGAGTTTAATTCAAATTCCAAATGGAATTACTCGATTTGGATATGTGTGAAATTTATTATAGATTTTTTATGCAACTTGTGTAAAACAGGCACAACAGAGTTGACAGCATGAGCACGAAAATATTCAGCTGTGTCAGTCAGTCTTAACAGAAAAATCAGCTAAACTTCAAAACATAAAAGTTGTAGCAAACACTCTAAGTTTCTAGAGCATCAAACTTTGCTTAAATCAGAGTTCTACAACTCAAGATATGATCAAAACAAGAAGACTGATGCAACATCCAAATAGAACATGAAATTCACCCAACACAACCTAGCTTCAATAAACTAAAAATAAATGTAAGACTTACCAAATTGATGCTCAAACACCTTATGAATCTTCTTAAGCTCCCCAAAATCCTTGCTAGATATGTATAAAATCAACAAAAATTCCCCAAAGCCTCTCAAAAACCCTTCTTCTCTTCTAATGAATCTCTACACTCTCCATACTATAACCACACATATATATATTCACATAAAATATTCACCAACCAAATTGCCCCATTTGGCTAAGAAATGTCCCCTTAATTAAACACTATAGTCATAGCAAAGAATAAGATAATAAGTAGCTAGATAATTATCAACAATTATCTCTTAATAAAATAATACATAAATATCACCCAAATATCTCTTTACCCACTTAATGAACTTGGATAATTGCTCAATAGTCTACAACTTTCTATTTTGACAATTTAGTCCAAACTTTATTACAATTAGATCCCTCTTCACCAACAATTATACACTCAAACTTAAAAAGAATTCATGACTCTACACCATATGTCATGAAAATATAATGCATGAATAGTGCATTCAAAATGTGGGTGTTACAGGTGTAGCAGAAGTGATCTTTTTTTATTTTCTCCAGCGATAAGCGAAAAGGAAGAAAAATGCCAACAAAACAAACAGAACCATGATGAGGCAAGAAATTATAACAGCTAGCTTCAAAGCATGATGATGCATTCCTTTCTTCTTCACCATTTTGGCAGGGCATTTCGGTAGACCAAGTTCTAACACACCACCACAAAGCTTAGTATTACCAGTGAGCGAAAATGCAATAACATTCCTGAAAACTCCTATTGTTGGAACCTGACCTTCAAGATTGTTAAAAGAAATATTTAAATAGAGTAGAAAATGAAGGTTCTGCAAATCTTTTAGAATTTATCCTGTCAAATTATTTTGCAAAAGATCTATTTCCTGAAGGCCTCTTAAAGAAGCTGTTGAGAAAATTATGCTATATAACAACAAGAATAATTGATCAAGTAAGAAAATAAAGAACATAAAAATGTAACGAGGTTCGGCAACATGCCTACGTTTTCAGGAGCGAAGCGGCTGATTTTGTTAGATTTTAGAGAATATCACCATTAGGGTTACAAATACAATATATATATATATATATAACTTTGCTCTGCTCTGCTCCAGCATCTATTTCTTTTTTCAGTATATGAGCCATACACAACAATCTCTACCTTGGCAAATATCAAGCCCCTTAGGAGATAAAACCATAGAGTTTCTCATACACCAAAGTGGGTTGGGCTACCATGCTTGTCTAGCAACTAGAAACATTCAACAAGTCCAAGCAATGCATGAAATTATTGATAGTAACTGGCTTGGTCAACATATCAGTTGCATTCTCACTAGTATAAACTTTCTGTACTAGTATCTCACCAGATGCAATTAACTCTCTGATCTTATGATATCTCACATCAATATGTTTAGTTCTAGTATAGTACACCACTACAAGAAAATAATGATATTGAATTAAAAATAGAAACGGAAATTTCTGTTTTAAAATTTTGAAACGGAATTACGACGGATTTGAAATGGAAATATAAAATTGCTATGAGATTTTAGAAATAGAAATAATATCTGTTGCTAAATGTTGTCGGGAGTATATGGCAGGCAATTAGAGATAAAATTAGAAAGGGAATTAGCGACAGAAATTGAAATGGATGAATATTCCGTCGTTAATTTATTGCGGGAATGTTGCTGCCAAAATATAGAGTGGGAATTAGCGATGGAATAGTTCCGTTTCTAATTAGCTATGGAATAATTCCATTTCTAATTAGCTACAGAACTTGAATATGTTGCTATTTTAATCTTTTAGCGATAAAAATTTATGTTTCTAAATAGAACCAAGTGCACCTTGTTCTTGGCTAAGTAAATGGCACTTTGACTATCATAATATAATTGAACTCTACCTTGCTCAATACCCAGTTCCTTTACTAGTCCAGTAAGCCATAAAGCTTCTTTAGCAGCTTCAGCTACTGCCATGTACTATGCTTCAATTATAGATATTGCCACAATAGACTGAACTGTTAATTTTCAACATATAGGCCCTCCACTAAAAGTAAAAACATACCCAGTTGTAGACCTTCTATCATCCAAATCACCAGCATAGTTTGAATCCACATACCCTATAACTAAAGGATCATCCTGCTGATTGCCAAAAATAATACCATGACCTGCAGTACCCTTCAGATACCTAAAAATTCACTTGCCTGTTTTCCAATGTCACCTACCTCGTTTAGACATAAATTTACTGACTTGACTAATAGCATGAGCCAAATCAGGTCGAGTACAAACTATTAAATATATCAAACAGCCAATTGCACTAGCATATGGAACCTTTGCCATGTCTTCAATTTCCCTATCTGTCTTTGGGCACTGTTCTGAAGAAAGATTAAAATGATTTGCCAATGGAGTGCTCACTAGCTTTGCATTTGCTCATCCCAAACCTGTCTAACACTTTCTCAACTTAGCCTTATTGTGATAACCACAGTTTTTTTGAGCCTCTATCCCTGTGAATCTCCATTCTAAGAATTTTCTTTGCAGCACCTAAGTCTTTCATATCAAATTCCTAGCTCAACAAAGCTTTTAAGCCAATGACATCATGCATATTCTTTGCAGAAATCAACATATCATGTACATATAGTAATAGAAAAATAAAAGAATTATCATCAAGGCTCTTAACATAAACATAACAATCATACTCACATTGCCTATAGCCAATCTAAATTATGTAGGAGTCAAACTGCTTGTACCATTATCTTAGAGCCTGTTTCAACCCATATAGCGATTTCTTTAGCCTGCAAACCAGATGCTCATGTCCAGGTTGAGTGAACCCTTCTGGGTGCTCCATGTAAATCTGCTCCTTTAAATCACCATGCAAAAAAGCATTTTAACATCCATCTACTCTAGATGCAAATCCCAACTAGCTACTAATACAAGCACTGCCCTGATTGAAGTATATCTAACCACAGGAGAAAAGAGTCTATAGCAGAAGACATTATTGATATGATATACTAAGGGGGCCTAGAGGGGAGAACACTTCTATAGCCATGTCAAATTCAGAAAATAGCTTTGTATCTACTAAGCTATCTACTATTTGTAATTATATATATCCATCTTCTACTTCTATGACGCGCGGCGTTTTTGAGCCTATGGAAGGCATAAAACAGTTGGGCCTAAGAATGACGGATTTTGACTGGCTTCGACCTAAATTGACACAGCTGGGCTTAAATTGACCGAGATTGACAAATTTTGAATGTGTTTATTTAGTTTTGAATTTCTTTTTATTTATTTAATTATTTAGGATAATTATTTAAATAGTGATAATATTATATTTATTTAGGATTTTATTTTATTTTTATTTTATTAGTTTCCTACCTTAATTAGGATTTTAGTTACGATTAGAGAGTTTTACTATAAATATGTAAATGTTAGGGTTTTGTAGACAGATAACTCTTAATCATTATTATCAAATCAAGCTATTTTGCTTAACTCTTTTCTCTATATTGAGAATTATCTCTAGATTGAGATTATAGTTCCTTTTAAATAATCAACATATTTGATTATCGCGCTACACGCTGTGTCAGGTGGTATCAAAGTAAGTTTTTTTCCAATCGATGGCTTACACTAGTAGTAGTGGTGGCAACCAATCCCATGACAGTGATCGGAGATTGCAGGCTGTTTGGAGAGCAATTGAAGAACATCAATAGTCAACCCAAAATATAACCCAGTAATTAGAGATGATTCAAAATCAATTACGAGCTTTGTTGAGGGTTAAAAGGTGTAGGAGCGATGAAGTTGCACAAGGTAGAGGAGTTAACCCTGTCAAACCCATCATTGACCCTATTCCCAAGAATCATAACTAAAAAAGGCCAGTGGTGAATTATAAAGAAGATATAGAGAAAGAAGCTGACCTATGGCTGTTTTCAATTGAACTTGGCGAGGAGGAGGAAGAAGAGCCAACCAACTTCGTCCAATGAAAAAGGTGGTATCAACTTGAAAGGAAAGAAGGAGAAAAGGTGCGTCTGATAATTCAAGAAACTGAGGAAATTCATGTTGAAATTCCAAAAGCCATTGACGTGGAGATTAAATAACAAATCAGTGTTGAAAAAGAGATTAATGGTAAGGTGGAAGATTTTGAAGATACTACAAAGTCTCGAGTTTCTTTCATGAATACGCCAATGTATTCAAACTACTTGTTTTGTTGGCATGGAAGAGTTCAATTCTTAAGTATAAACTCGATGATGAGTTTTTTACAAGTGGGGGTGATTGGCGCGAGGTGTTTTTGGGCCTATAGAAGGCATAAAACAGTTGGGCCTAAGAATGACGGATTTTAACTGGCTTCGACCTAAATTGATACAACTGGGCTTAAATTGACCGATATTGATAAATTTCAACTGTGTTTATTTAGTTTTGAATTGCTTTTTATTTATTTAATTATTTAGGATAATTATTTAAATAGTGATAATATTATATTTATTTAGGATTTTATTTTATTTTTATTCTATTAGTTTCCTACCTTAATTAGGATTTTAATTAAAGTTAGAGAGTTTTACTATAAATATGTAAATGTTAGGGTTTTGTAGACAGACAAATTTTAATCATTATTATCAAATCAAGCTATTTTGCTTAACTCTTTTCTTTGAATTTAGAATTATCTCTGGATTGAGATTGTGGTTCCTCTTAAATAATCAACGTGTTTGATTATTACGCTACACACTGTGTCATTCTACCTCTGTATCTATTTCATCTTCTACTGTTAATAAAAATAATTATTTGTATGAATTTACTTATCTTCTTGAAGAGCAAAAGATTAATGAATCTGAAGCTCCTTTGCTTAACCCTTATGATGCTTTTTGTAAACCATTTCCATCATGGACTAGATCTATCAAAACTCATGTCAGAAGATTGCAATCTTCTATCAAGGAGTATATGCAGGCTTTAAAGTTTGATCATCATCCAATAACAATTTCTCAAGCTGAGCAGTTCATCAACTTGGAAATTCCTCCAGAATTTCTGAGAACTTAGCTCAGTCATGGATACACTCATATCCATTTTGGTGCCATCAGGCTTGGTATTACCTACCATGGTAGGCCAGGACTTCCAGTCTTTACCATAATAGCTCTTTTAGACTCCCGTTATAAACAGCATTATTATGCAGTAATTGGTACTGTTAACACTTCCTCAAATAACGATTCTGCCTTCTTTACTTTCTTTCCAAATTATAACCTAGCCTTTTCTGATCTAAATGCTCTTTCTGCTTTAAAAGTTCAGATTCAGATATCTGGTACTGAACAAACCCCGGAATCCATTTATGCAACTTTACACTATTAGGTTGTGTGTCGTCTGTAAAACCATACTTTAAACCTCATTCTTTCAAACATCTAGAATGAGGCTTTATTGATAAGAGCAGACTCTCACACCACTCCATCATGTGTCTACATCCCTAAACAGCTGACCAGAGAAGAGTTGCTCAAACTATTCCCTGAAAAGTGGATAACAAATTATGAAAGGTTATATGAAGCTGTATAGCCAGTCTAAAATACATAACCTATATTCGTCGAAAGATCTGATGGCTCTGTTGAGACTGTCTTTAAAAAATTTAATAGAGATCCTGATGTGTTCAGATTGATGTTCATGATTACTCTTTGGCCAAGGGAGAAGATTCCAGTTACATCATTTGACCAGGATGGAAAACCAGTTTATGCTTTTAAGCGTAATGATCATTGTTTCTTTGATGTATGTAGGTGTGATGATTGTTATACAATATTTGAAGATGATGATGAAGAAATATGGAAGAAAAAGAAGAGAAAGAAAGGTTACAGTAAAGAACCCTTTAAGAGGAGATTTAATGATAGATATCCTTCTATAGGAACTTTGGGTGAATCCTCAAGAAAATATTATTATCTTGTATCATATTCTCCAGTTCCTGTAACCAAATTACCTCACTCTCAACCAAAATCTTGCAGACTTTTACCGGAACCTCAAAAGCCCAACCCTAAATCTCAACCACTTCCCTGCTATAAGCAAGCTTTAAAATGGATAAAAAAAATAATTACACTCCACTCCAACACCTATTCCTGAAAAAGCTTTAACCGATTATAGATGAGTTCAGTGCCACTGAGCCAACAAAGCTCAAATTGAAATTGGATTATTTTATTATGATCAACTAGAGTAACGATATATAGGATGGATCCCACATGCAATTATTAGCCGATTCTCGTCATCATCATATACAGCCTCGTTATCATCGTTTAGAACATCATTCCATGCACCCAGGGTTTCGTCAAACTCCATCTTGGAAATATAGGACTTGGGTACGAAGAACTGAAATGAGCTTTAGTGAAAAAAAAATTTCTCATTGAATGGCTTATACCAAATTAATATATATTGTTTGGTACATCCTGAAACAGAGAACTCAGGCTTATTCCAATCGAAAATGAAGTGAAAGCTTTGTTCAGATTCATTATGGAAAAGAGCATTGCATCCGATGTAAATGTAGATATTAGTTTGGGAACCAGTACTTAAAACAGCGCACAAAGATAAGCTAATAATCGCATGCTTCTCGAATGAAATTGATAGTAAAGATCCAGGCTGATTGTGTTTCATACTTTTTGGCACTTGGTTTCCCAGAATACACAAATTGACACCCTGCATAGCAATGGTCTGCAAAATGATCATTAAACCGTAAATTGAAAACTATATCAATTTAGCCATTTAACCATGCAAATTGTAACAATTATATCCAATCATCAAATGACGTGTGGCTAATCTGACATGGTTGTTCTATGGTTATCTGCAATATCACACCACTTAGTCAAAATGGTGTTTTTTTAAAACCTTGGTATCCATAATCTATCGAGTTTTGACTTATTAGTTTGATCTAAGTATGATCACAAGGGCAACAAATGTCTCTTAACAACTAATGTAATGTGATTATGTACACCATGACTCAAACTCGAGACACCACTTAAGCGAGAAGAGCTTTATGCCATATTTTCTTTTTAATTGCGCTTAAGTAGTAGGCAGCTATGTAAGCTAGCTACAACATATAAGCCACACTCCATTTGAAGATAGGACATGATTGTTACAATTCATATAGTCTAAAATCTAAATTGATGTAAGTTTTAATTAGTATTAATTGATAACCAAATTTAAATTAAGGATAGAACTAATCATTTTTCCAATATAGGTGTGTATGAATGGATTATCATCTGGAGTGAATATTTAGAATTTGTTAGTAATATCTATAAAGATGTATTTAATTGGATATGGCATTATTATTATTTCATTTTACCTTTGTAAGTACTACCATAACAATAACACCAAAGATAATATAAAAAATGCGATACCTGTTTAGCTAGGTGCATTGCCAGTACACCATCCACAAGTTTGCCACATGCATCCTGATCCAACTTGTCGCAATTTGCAAAATTAAGATTGCAAACTTCTCCTTCGCCTTCTGAGGAAAGGAATGAACTAGATACTGATTCTAGAGATATGCAACCACTAACATCTAAATATTTTAGTAATTTTGGAAGCTCTGGTAAAGATTTAAGTTCTGTGCAAACCCTAACATTTAAATATTTCAGCGATATCGGAAGCTCTGGTAAAAATTCAAGTTGTTCACAACCAACCAAGCAAAGTAATCTCAGTTTAGAAAGTTGTTTGATGCTTGCAGGTAGACACTCCAAATTGTTTCCATCTAAATGTAACTCTTCCAATGACAATAAAGAGCCAAGTCTCTCTGGAAGTTTCTTTAGTCTGCTGTAGTTACAAATTAATTTTCTCAATTTGTACGATGTCTTTCGGGTTAAAGGAATGGTAACCAAACTTCCACATCCTGTCAAGTTCAAAACCTCAAGATTTGGTACAGTAGCCAAGTTTGAAATACTGGTTAGGGACCTAGAACCCCTGAGGTCCATATATTTCAATTTTTCAAGAATATGTGGTGCAAAAGAAAAAAAAAATATTAACATACACAAACTATGCAAATAAAAAGAAACTATTAATCCACAAAAAAAAATAAAAACAAAAACAAAAACTATTAGATAAGTGACAGGTAAGCAGCTAAGATGTCACACCCGCTCTGCTAGCTGTTGAGCAGGCGCGACATGCTAAAATGCTAGAAATACTAAGCTGATTCTAATGCTGGTAGTAGAATATACATCATTGCCACATTTCAAATTTTCTTAAATATTATATAAATTTATGATAATGTTATTATTATACATAAGAAGAATCTTTTGAATACATCCTTAGATTTAATATATACAATCCACTCATTAATATTAAGGCAAACTTAAAGACAAACTTCAAAAGACTATAGATAAAGTTGATTGGCGCAACCTCTTCTAGACACCTGGATGGACTCCAAAACAGGTCCTACGAGTTATTACTGCTGAGATTGTACTGAGTCTGAAAATATTTTTAAAATAAGAGTGGTGAGTATAATAATACTCAGTGAGTGGTCTAAAAATAAAGTATAATAACATAAAACAGCGTAAAATGGGAACATTAGTTATTCGCTAAATAAATGTAAAATATATTCATACCTATATTGAAAATAGTCATTAAGCTGTTAAATAACATAATACCACACATTTGCTATAAAACTAAATATATTATCAATCATTTTAATCCATACACTCATTAAATGTGTAACCAAGAGATTGTGCTAACACAATGGGCGGCTTTGATGACCTAGCGTCCCATGTGCATAAATAATGTTATAATAATGCTGGTCATACGCATGTACAGAGCTGGCCCCCAAGGCCTAACCACCCAATTGTACGCCCCCAAGGCTATATGTACAACCAGGCGCTGTCCCCAAGACAGTTGCTAGATAATATTGCTGAATAAACACCAGTCATCATGGTGCAATCTAAAGGATACAAATCACGAGTGTGTAGGTTTACTTATAAATCAATCATTCAAACTACTAATAAAACATAATTGCTGAATAAACACTTCAACTATATCAGTAATAAATATATACTGCTATATGTTCCCAATTTCAGATACCAAAGCTAAATAACTTGTAAAATATATTTGCAAGCTAATAGTCGATAA
>CATIWO010238061.1:0-13471 GCA_949673435.1 Macaranga tanarius | reverse complement strand
AATTATTAATTATAAACCCAATTTTTTAAATGAAAATATAAATTTTTCATTTGGAAAATAAATGCAGAGCATGAAATGTTAAGCTTAGGAATAAAAATAATAAAAATGATTATATAGTATATTCATAAAAAATGATTATAACCGAACTGAATCGAACTCATAATATATATCTTATAAATCTTATTAGAATATTATAAAATTACGTAAATAAAATAATTTTAAAATAAAAAAAGTGAAAAGAAAGTTAAAAAAAGAAAAAATAACTGAACCAAAATAATTTGGTTCGGTTCAACCAATACAGTTTGGTTCGGTTTAAACTGAACCGACCCTAGCTGGCATGACATCTCACTGCCTAGTCAGCGTTTTTGAAATCAATTTTGACCAAAATTAAAAATGTGTTAAAATTGCAAAAATATTTTGAAATTGAGACATTATTGCAAAAATTAAAAGTTTGGGATTTGATTGCAAATAGTCACAAAGGTTTGGATTTTTTTTCACAAATAGGCCCTAAATTAATTAATTAATAAAAAATAAATCACTAAAACTCACGGTTAATTGGATTATGATTAATTCTGTTCGACATGATAAAATATACCAACAACTAATTCAATTTGACCGGATATAACAATAATAAAATTTATAATATCTAGAATCATTTTACAGTACAAATGGTTATATCTATACAACTGGACTTAAAACGTTACATTAAAATTTAATTAATTATAACCATTAATATATTTTACAGATGTTAATACACTAAGATAATCAATGGTCATAATTAAATAAAAATTAATCTAACAGTTGTAATTCCATTTGTATAAATACAAACGTTTGCACAATAAAAAAAATTAATATTTAATTATTTAAAATATAATTTTATTTAAAATTTAAAAATTATTATTTAAACACATGAAAAATATTTAAAAAAAATTATTTTTTAAGGATAAATTACTATTTACCCATGTGGTTTGATATATTACACTATTTGATCACTAACATTTAAAAAAATGTTTATTCATCCCTGACATTTATTTTTTTATAAGCATTTTTTTTAGCACTAATTAGTCATTATATAGGAATAAAGTAGTATAATAAAAAATAAATATTATAGATAAATAAATATTTTTTCAAATATCACGACACGAATGAAGTAGTATAATTTGACAAATTACATGGGTTAAATAGTAATTCACCTTTTTTTTAAAAAACAAAAGCAAATTTCATCCATCATTTGCCACCATCAGGACCAAGGCCAGTCCACTTTGAACCAGAGAACTCGTCGAAACCCTCAAACACCAAAGACATGGAGCAGTCACCGCCACAACCTCGTACCAAGAGCTGGAGCATCCATACCCGATCCGAAATCATATCCAAATACCAAATCCAAGAACGCGTAGGCGCCGGTGCTTACTCCGATGTATACAAAGCCCGACGACTGTCCGACAACCTAACGGTCGCGCTTAAAGAAATCCACGACTACCAATCTGCGTTTCGAGAAATCGAGACTCTGCAAATCCTGCAAAACTGCCCCAACGTCGTCGTTTTGCACGAGTACTTTTGGGGAGAAGACGAGGATGCTGTTTTGGTGTTGGAGTTTTTGAGGAGGGATTTAGCGACGGTCATTAAGGAAGCAAAAAAGAAGGGTGGTGATGGTGTTAGTGTTGGAGAAGTGAAGAGATGGATGGTTCAGATTTTATGTGGAGTTGATGCTTGTCACAGGAATATGATCGTGCATCGTGATTTGAAACCTAGTAATTTGTTGATTTCTGATGATGGTGTTCTTAAATTGGCTGATTTTGGTCAGGTATTTTAGTTTTTTTTTTTTTTTTTTTTTGGTTCTAAAGATTTATTTATTAAGAAAAAAGAAGGATCTTTTGCATAGCGAGAATTAGCTTGAGTGAAAAAAGACGATTTTTTTTTTCTCTAGTATGTTTTCAACAGCTATAATGTCTTTAACTCTGTCTGAATTCTGAATTATTATTGGTTTGATTGTGTTTGGTAAATGTCAAAATGCATAATTGAAACAGTTGATTAAAGAAAAAACCGTGTCTGAAAGTAGTGAAAACATGTAAAAATTGACATGATTTTGCAAGGATTCAATTGGATTGTGATGGTATTCTGATGTTGCTGGTTGGAAGTATTGTTTATGTATTCTTCCCAGGGGTGAAATGTTCGGTTGAGTTTTGTTTGCAGGCGAGGATACTCATGGAGCCTGGATTTGTTGCTAATAATGAGAATCTCCAGCCATACCAACACAATCTTGTAAATCAGGAACAAGTTGTTCCATCACCTGAGGTTGTTCCTGAGATGGAAAGCTCATCCCAGGAAGCACGAGGAAACCAAGAGGAAGGTATTCTAAGGAGAGATGAATCATTCAGAGAGATTGGTGAATTCAAGGCTCATGATTACTTGGAGGAAACAAGCATTCGGGACGGGGATACATCTTGTTTTGCGACAGGCACAGCTAGCGACGTAGGAGATGATATGTTGAAGAGTTCTTATTATTATGATGTTGATGAAGGTGGGGATGATAGGCTTGGTTCACTTACTTCGTGTGTTGGAACTCGCTGGTTCAGAGCTCCTGAACTACTCTATGGATCCACAGATTATGGACTGGAGGTTGACTTGTGGTCACTTGGCTGCATTTTTGCCGAGCTTTTATCTCTTGAACCTCTTTTTCCAGGGACCTCTGATATAGATCAACTCAGCAGAATTATTAATGTTTTGGGCAATTTAACGGAGGAATTGTGGCCGGGCTGTTTGAAACTCCCTGATTATGGAACAATTTCTTTTGGTAAGGTTGAAAATCCCATTGGTATAGAAGCTTGCCTTCCCAACCGTTCCCCTGATGAAATCTCTCTCATCAAAAAGCTTGTTTGTTATGACCCTGCTAGTAGAGCTACTGCGATGGAACTGCTCCATGATGAGTATTTCAGCAAGGAGCCTCTTCCAGTTCCTATATCTGAGCTTCATGTGCCTTTAACCAATAGCGGGCAAGATGAAGATTCTCCCGGTGGGTGGTATGACTACAATGACAGAGGATCTGATTCTGATTTTGATGACTTCGGCCCTATGAATATTAAAACCACTGATACTGGTTTTACCTTACAGTTCTCCTGAGCTCAATGACGAGTTCTGTTTTCACCGTTCTGTAGCTTTGAAATTCACTATTTAATTATACATATGATGTCGCTCCAGAATATTTGGGACTTCATGCATCTCTCTCTATATATATATATATATATTTTTTTTTTTTTGAAAAAAATCATTCTTTGTAAACCAAACACAGTTATCATATATTATGAATTTATGATCCCTGCTGTTCCAGTGGAAGTTGGTGTGATTTGCCACTGAACCAAGGATGTTTTGGACACAGAATCAACTTGACACAAAGTTAATACATAAGGATATTTGGCGTGAATTGCATTTGCGCATTGGATTGGCTACATGTATTAGTTGATTGATTCAACTTAGCAATTTTCCTGCACCGTACTGATTAAACTTTCAACTTTACCTGCCTAATGAGCTGAGTTACCGCAGGATTTTTGCTGCACCATCAATTTATAAATGTTCAAGTAAACATTCTAGGATTCTATATGAAAGAGAACTCTCTCTACGAACCAGAATATTCCCTTTTATTGAAAGCTTTATTCTTACTGTGAGCTGCATTGATTCCAAATTAAACGGGAAAATAGACTTTTGAAAAAGAACTCATCATACATAGTATTCTGATAATTTTTCAGCACATGCATATACTTTTGAGTACGAATTAGAAACCCAAGTACTATATATTTTCCCTCAAAGAGTGAATGTCTATCCAAGAGAATGTATATAGCGCTTGCCTCCATCACAAACCATTAGTATGTCAAAATTTTCCAATCGACTTTCTTGGTGTTTTCCCTGTATATGGGCATGTTCTGCAACTAGAGATTCACACTCAGGAGCCATGGGTCACTTTCTTCCCCTGGGATGCTGCATATGAAAGTGTCTTGCAATATGAGATTGATGCTTAAGCTACATCAGCTAAACTTCACTCGGAACTGAATTTAATCCACCAAAAGACATATGAGTAAGGGACAAACCCCTCTATTCTGGGGGGAGAAGTGCAATCTCAATCTCTTGAAGTGATTTTCCTTTTGTTTCCATGACGTTCCTTTTAACAAAGACCACAGCCAGCATGCAAAATGATGCAAAAATCGTATACAAGAGCTGTGGTCCAAGTTTCTCCAGCAAACGCAAAAATAGCAAACCCACAAAGAAATTGATCACCTGAGTCAAAGCAATTTGTCCAATCCATTTCAAATTCTCGCAAAAGGCACTGACGCAAGGAATTATTGGGTAACATCAAAAGAGAGAGGTAGAGGAATTACCCAATGCACTGACATGCAGATCGCCATGGCCTTTGCCCTGATTCTACTGGAAAAGATCTCTGGTAGGAGGAGACTTGGAACTGGACCTGCTCCTAAAGCAAACGTGAAGACAAACCTGTATAGAGAAGTTACTAATTTTGAATTCTCATTCTAACATTGTGAATTCAGAAATCTACAATTCCTATCTGTTGCACAAGTAACATCTTAAATCTATGTGGTTGCCAAGGAGAGCAAGCTTCAGTCAAAATCATGTCCCAATGCATTGAAACTCCTTAAAATTAAATTCCAAACTTCCTAAAGGAGCAACAGTCAGATTTAAATGTTGTGGCTAGTTATGTACCATTGTGAGACAATTACTCAATGCATTTCTCTATCAAATTCATCTCTAACATTTAAACAGGAAAAAAAAAACCACAAAATAAAACTCACATCAGCATGCCACCAACGGACAGGAACAAAGCTCCAGATCCTCCCACATAAGGATTTGCCCCCGTAACTTGAAGGCCCATTGATATTGCCTGCATGGAGAAAATGAATCAGATAAAGTTTAGGCTTCTTAATTAGGTGATCATAGGCTCTATTGTTTCACGGTCACATGCAAAATAATAATTATGAAAATGTAACAGCCAATACAGTGTAGGCTACACCTACAAAATATTCTGTTAGGATTGTTGTTCATTTGTTATTGACCAAAACAACTATCAATCCAATGCAAGTAGTTGCATATTTTATTAAATCTGTAGTAGAAAACTTTAAATCATCTTATTGCTCCTTTTCACTGGTATTGATCAAATTTAGGTCTGTAACAAAAATATACAATTCCTACCATGCAATTCAAATGACATGTAATAATGGATCAATGCAGATTAAGTACATATTATCATAAAGACGACGATACTTGCAGATGCAACTAGGAAAACTGACATGCAACTAAAAACTTACCATTCCAAAGAAACTCCACAGAAGCAACACTTTCCTTCCTAGTCTATCCATCAATACCATCGCGACAAGGGATCCTGGAGGTAATAACCAACATTGTTGAGGATTAAAGAAAAATGCAATAAGCAACATGCACAAGAATACTACCACAGAAGAATACTCCACCTGTTAGATTTGCAATACCAATGAAGACATTTGCTAGGTCGGATGGCACCCCCGCACTCTTAAACACAGTCGAAGAGAAATAAAACACAGCATTTATACCAGATAGCTGTTGTAAAGCAAATAGGGTTGACCCAATAAAAACAACTGCAAAAGGAACATGTGAATAACAAAGCCTAAAGAATACAAGGCAAGAAAAGGAGAGAGAAGATGCAGAAGGGAGGAACTGATGGCATCAGCAGCTACTGCCAATGTGCACCAAGAAGACAGCATATACACAATGCCCAACCCAAAAAGCTTAAAGTATCTACCTCTAAAATGGCGACCATAGAGCAATTCAGACAAAGTCACATTATCTGTGTCATCCCCTGTGTCTACTTTGGATAACTCTAGCATTGCATATTTGACATGTGATCCACCTAAAAGCTTCTCAAACTCGATTTCAGCTTCAGTACTTCTTCCTTGCTGTATCATACAAATACGAACTTATAACTTACCAGTATCCACCATCAACATAAACATTAATAAAACAGGGCATTCTTTTGGACTTAATATCATGCTATAATAATAGTTATATTTTGCAACAATTTTTTGGGCGAAAGAAAGTTTCATTATGTCCAAGGCCAAGAAGTAATTAGAACAATGAAATACAAAAGATTACTTAAAAATATAAATAAGATTGAAATTACGTGAAATCAAAAGGGAGCAAGGATTGCACAGCTTCAGTAAGACATTCAGATGATCTTTCTCAACATAATAAGACATTCTCTTTCTGTTAGCTACCATATAGTTAATTAAATTCAAGTATACTAGTTGAAAATAAAAATGTTAACAGGACCAAACCTTGTATAGCCAATGTGGACTCTCTGCACAAAACATCATGGCAAGAGCAAGAATTCCAGCAGGAATTGCAGATACCCAGAAACAAATGCGCCACCTAAGCATACATAGTACATATTGTGCCTGAGATACTCAATATGAATCAAAAACATTATCTGTTCTAATGCACAATTTTATACCAGCCATTAATTTCTCTGACAGGGATTCCAATGAACAGAGCCCCCATAAGTCCAAGACAGGTTGCTATCTGGATGAAGCTTCCATAGGTGCCCCTTACAAAAGCAGGAGAAACCTGCTCACACCAAGAAGGTTAACCTAAGTGAATAATGGTTCATGTCTTACAATGACGCAAACAAAGATCATCTGGTACTTAAGGAGGTGCAAGTATATTAATTGATACCTCAGTCACATAAAGAGCTGCGACTGGAGGGCCAATGCCCATCCCTGTCCCGACTAAAAACCTTCCAACAAGCATGCCAGCTAAAGTAGTAGCTGTTGCACTGAAAATACATACATTTGTGCAGATGTCAACATAAGCATAGAGTTATGCATGCTAAGGACAAATAATTATGCAACAAGAAAATAGAGAAGATCCATATTTCATATTAACCAACAAAAAGAAGCCATAGGAGTTGAACTTTTTAGGTTGAAAGTTATCCTTCAACCCCTTTTACCATATAGCTTCAAAGCACCAACCATTATGAGCTTACAGTAACTTCTCAACAAGGTTCTTTGGACTTATCCAAGAACAACATTGTAAAGTAAAACTGAATGTTAATTGTCCATTTACATCTTACATACATTGCCATTTTGAGAACATCCACACACACACAAAAGAAACAAATATTATGCCTCACCTCTATCATAAACAAATTCCACACAGGAATAGGGGTGTAAACGAGCCGAGCCAAACCGAGCTTTGACTAGCTTAGGCTTGGTTCATTTATAAACGAGCCAAGCTCATTAAGCCGTTAAGCGTTCGCGAGCTATTCACGAGCCTAAACAAGCTAATAAAATTTCTAAAAATATAATGTATAAATTTAAATTATTCATTAAAAAATTTAAAATAAATTATTTACTAAATAATTTATTATAAAATTATGATTTTTTGAAATAATATATTTTAAAATATTTAAATGAATAAAAATTTATATATTGTATATCTAAAATTAAATTATTAATATATTAAAATTACAAGCCGGCTCACGAGCTCTTATTCGAGCTTATTCATGAGCTTTCACGAGCCGAGCTTTGCATAGTTTGAGCTCGGCTCATTTATTAAACGAGCTTGAACGAGCTTTTAACGATTCAAACAAGCGGCTCGGCTCAGTTACACCCTTACACAGGAATACTGAATACAATGAACCTGAATCAGAATTAACCAACATGGCCAAAGGAAATGCAATGAAATGATATGAATGGAAGTATGCAGTTACTTACAAGCATTTGTCTCATGCAGCTTATTACCTTATAGAAGCACCAATAACCATGGGCAAAGCACATAACTGAAAAGCCCTACGGCGCCCAACCCCATCGGCAATCCAGCCGCTGAACAATGATCCAATGAAGGCACCACCCAAACATGTACTAACCACCAAGCCTTCAATTGATAGAAATTTCAATTAAAAGGGTATGAAATCATAGCAAAAGCCAAGATGATAAAACAGCACTATCACCTTCTGCCAAGATATTCCCATTGAATCCAAGATCGAAGGATATGGTTTCAAGTGGTTCATTTACCACGCTGTAAGAAAAAGCACACGAGTCCAAATCATTATCATCTATTAATATATCATGATATACCAAAAAATGATATTATGAGCAAGACAAAAAAAAAAAAAAACTGCTGCAAAAAGAAAGAGCACAAACCCAAGATGGTAGCCAAATAAGAAAGATGATATGGTTGCCACTAATACATGCGGAAAAGAAAGACTCCAAGAAGGATTTGTAACTTCAGCATCCATACTGTTGTGTGCAAGAGCTACACGAACATAACACAAAACATTATCTCAAACAGTTTCCCATAACGTTTTTCCTAATTCAAAAAAAAAAAAAACACTACACAAAACTATGCTTGTCTAGTACAATGATTTTACCTGAATTATCTTCTACATCAACTACATTTGCATAATCTCTAGATAGCATTCGCTTGTACATCACATTCCACTCACGCTGTCTTCCCCACATGCCCAAAATACGGCAAACCTACACTCAAAAAATAAAAAAAAGGACAGTTACCATCAAAAAATTTTCCATAATTTTATCAAAAGACGTTTTTATCACTCAAACCAATCCAAAGTTATATACGTTGTCATTTCTAATCAAATCCTTCCTCTATAATTGGAAAAATTTAAAATCTCAAAATTCTGTTAACTGACATAACAAAACACAGCCACTATATTAATGGTCACTATTCACTCGTTGAAATTCAATATAATCAGCAAATTAAAGCTCAATTAAAAATCTACCAAATCAATAACTATTGGAATCAACTGATAGGCAAGCTAAAGTCTCAAGTTCGAGTCACGTGAACACAGTTAAATAGTTAGATCGAGTCCAATGAAGCTGGATACCACTAGTTCATTAAAAAAAAAAAAATCTACCGAAAATTCCTCCAAAACTAACCTTGTGTAGATGCTGCAGCAGCATCAAAGGAAAAACAGAATTCCACACCCAACACACCTGTTCCATGTAATAAATCAAAGTCAAAATCATCGAAAAACAAAATAAAATTAATACCTTAATTAAGTTTCGATCAGTTCACAAAGAGAAATCGAAGTTCGGTTGCTATCGTACGCCAGAGAAGTTTCTTAGATGCAAACAGAGCAAAGAGACCGAGAGACGCTGGTCTGTCACCTTTAATACTGCTGTTTTCTTCTTCCCGGGAAGGGAGGAAACTACTGGACGTACACGTGTCTCTCTTTTAATTACGTAAAACGACAAAGATAATCGCAGTTTTTGAGATTTATTTAATTAAGAAAAAATTATGGAAATAAATAAATGATGAGATCCCACTGTGGTACGAGGAAAATGCGGGTTTAGATTGTGTGCGATCGAGTTTTCCTGCTTTTAAGAGTTGGAGCAAATCAAAGTACGAAAAGTTTGCTTGAAGGGTGATTTAGTCATTTCATTTATAATATTTGCGGCTGCTTTTTTGACACATGTCGTCAGCAGTTTGAGACTCGTGGAATTGTATTTTCTTGAAAAATGTTGCGAAAAGTGATCTTGAGGGGTCGTTTTGTCATTTTAACTCTTACAATGGACGTCCGCTGTGCTAGGTGTCCGGATCTTCACGCCTCTTCTTGAGATGTTTCACGGGCCAACGGTCCAAATTGGACCTCAACTTTACCCAAAACACTGAATTGGACCATTATATTTTTTTTTTTCCATCTGAAACCTTGCTCTTCTTAGCCTTGGCAACGTACGCTGGGCCAAAAGCTCTATTTCACCCCCGAACTTTACCCTTCTGACCCATGACACTCCTTAACTTTTATTTTAACCATTAGCATCTCTAATCTTTTATTTTTTACCTATTTCACCTTTGGTTTAGTGAGTATGCCATACGCGCTATAACGTGGACATCAGCTGATGATGTGGACCAATTAACACAAGCCAACTAAAAATTAATTGATGGTGTGGACCACTTAACACAAAAAGAAATAAATATAAAAATAAGGGACTAAAAATAAATTTTGCAACAACTAAAAAACATTCGGAAAGAAAGAAGCTAAAAAAATTAGGCTTCTTCAACCTCACCTTCTCCATCATCTTCATCCTCACCATCACCAAAGTAACACCATCACCAACACCAGTAAAATCACTCTGCTTACATTTCTTATCACTTTCCTCTGCTTACACTCTTCCTACAAAGTATTTCATCCACTGTGGTTCAGACTAAAACACAACATATTTTTGCCGGACCTTTATCGGAGATTCAAATAGCAAGAATACACTTTCTTTCACTCTAATGGGACAGAGTAGCCCCATTAAAGATACCAACAATTCAACTGAAACACCACTTCTTTATCAAACAGCTAGAGTTTTCAAAGAAAAATCTTCTTATGAGTTCAAAATCAGTAGCTCTGGTACTTACTTAGTACGTCTTCATTTCTTTCCATTCAACAATAATATCACTCTTTCATCAGTTGTTTTTGATGTTTTTGCTTCTGCGTATTCAATGAAATAAAAGAGCTCATCCAAATTAAAGAGCTAAAGAACAGTTCATGACAGAATGTGAGCACCATTGGAATAACTTATCGTCTCAACCGTGTTAGATTTTATGGGTTCTGCTTCAATCTGTCTCTGATCGCCCTTGTTTATGAGTTCATGGAAAAAGGATCTCTTGGGGTAGATCGAATTCATGAGAAATTGAGTGAATGGCACCACCAGACCATGAAACCAACAACAACAATGAAGCCTGCAAATTCACATAAGAGCTAAAAAGTTCATAAAATGCCTTGTGCTCCATCTCTAGTTGTGCTCTCAAAATGCACTGTGTTTCCTGACCAAAAATCTACCATGGAAGACCTGAAGCTTTCAGTTTGAGACCTTCCTATGCTTTCTTGCCACTATATTCAAAAAGGTAGTCTCTTTAACCCTTCTTTCTCTATTGATTATCTTGTTTCTCTTTTTAAACGTTCTTTATCTCAAACACTTTTTCACTTCCCTCCTATTGTTGGTCGCTTAATAATGGACTTCGATGGCTATGTTTACATAACTTGCAACGATCCAAATGTGGATTTCTTTCATGCCAGTGCTACCCATCTATTCATTCATGATGTCTTGTCTCCAATTCATGTTCCTGAGTGCGTAAAGAGCTTCTTTGCTTGTGACCGCATGGTTAGCTACCATGGTCATCACAAGCTAATATTGGCAGTCCAGGTGACTAAATATCATTGAAGCTAAGGCTAAGCATTTTGTTGATCTTGCTAGTTCATTCTGTGTATTTTATTGATCTTGCTGATGGTGTATCAATGGTAATAGGCGGTTGTGGTATAATGACAGAAATGAGAATATAAGGGATTTAGTTGTAATTTATTTGCTTCCAAATAGCATTTTGATCATTTTTTATATATGTGTATCAACAACTGTTTTATCTTCACTTGCCTTACCATGCGTGAAATTTACGCAGTTGTACACCTTGGCATCTCATAAGCTTAATGAGCTAAAAATGCTAATTTGAAAGGTTAAATGGGTCAAAAATAAAATATTAGAGGTGCTAATGGTTAAAATAAAAGTTGAGAGGTGTCATGGGCCGAAAGGGTAAAGTTCATGGGTGAAATAGAGCTTTTGGCCATTTAAGGTGCTTTCTTAACTTCAAATAATGACTTCCATTTATCTTCACCAACTTTGCCAACAATAACAACAAATTTGTTATTGGTCTAAACTCCTCAATGACAATGAAGAAAGCATTGGACGACAATTCAGAAACAACTTCATTAATTACCTATTACAAATTAAACAATTTTTCGAAATGATTTACGAACCAAAGAATGAACTAATTTAATGATTTGATAAGTTAAGGATGAAATGACCAACAAGTTACGTACGAACCGCCTTAATCATCCGACATGTCAATGACGAATTGCCCTAACGATATAACAGGTTAAAGGTAAACCAAACCTATAATATGAAGATAAATCGATATAACAATCTGATAGATCAATAATGAATTGACCTAATAATCCAATAAATTTAGAATGAATAATTTAAATTGACAATCCAATATGTTAAAGTTGAATCAACCCACAAACTTGGCAATCTGTACTATTTATCAACCTGCGATCGATATTTCCTACAAACATAGTGTGCTGAACATGCCACACAAACATTAAGGGGGGCAAACAAAATACATAATCATGACAAACCCAGAGCACACTGACTATAGTACTTTATTTACTAAACAAGTTACAAATGTCCAAAAAGCATAATCTTATGTACAGTACAAGACCTTAGCCAACAAAAGAGCTTTAAATGAATCCAATCACTATCTTATTTTTGTTATCTCTCTCCAATATTTTTATCTTAATTTGATTATTGGAGGTAGTTTGCCAAAATCCAACTTGATGCATTCCTCATTGGTTTGATTATTTTGCAAGTTTATCCTTGCTATGCGGAGTAACCAATTGTTATCACTATACATAAAATGTAACATCCGCTCTTCAATTACATTAATTATGCATAATGCATTTCATTCTATATAAACTAAATGAGCGAAATCAAATTAGAGTTAGGTGTGTTTATGAAATATGGATAAAAGCTTAATTGCAAAGAAAGTTGAACTAGAGTGATATAATTAAAATTTTATGAATCAATGTGTAATATTCACACCCCACTAAAGAGTGAAGTGGATATTTTAGTGATAAATATCTATAATTATCTAAAATTATTTAGAATTATCTTTGACTAAGCATGGCTAAGTATGTGTATAAATGTATGGTAGAGATTAAATACAAGTGTGTGTGTGTATGTATGGTAGAGATTAAGTAGTAAATTCTATAAATAGAAGAGGTTAGTGATTCTTGAAAATTTAGAGAATTTAATCTAGTTTCTAATTAATTCACAAAGGATTTGGGAACCTAAAGACATCTAAAGGGCTTGAAGATTAAAATTGGTAAGTTTATACATGTATATTTATTATTTTGAAGTTAGGTTTCATTAAGAGCAAAATTCGTGCTTTGTCTCAAGATCTTTCAGTCTTAGAAGATTTAACATACCTTGAGTTTTAGGACTCCAAATTAAGCAAGGTTTGATGTTCTGAAAACTTTAAGGAGTCATCTACAACTCTTATGTTTTGAGGTTGAGCTGATTCTACCTCTAAAAGGGTCTAATAGAATTGGACATTTTGGTGCTCGCACAGAATGCTTTGTGTGACCTGGTTGTATTCAAAAATTTATAATTAATTATATACACATCCAAATTGAGTAATTCTAATTGAAAATTAAAGTAGACTTAATGTAGCACCCTCCAGGTACCACATACAAGTATTTCAATATTCTAACAACTCATGGCACAAATGTTTTTTTTTTTTAATAAGATAATATACATTTATACCAAAACGCTTGTATATACATATTGTACTTTAGTATACATATATAACTTGTTATCAAAATAAATACATTGCTTAAAAATAAAATGTTTGAATGTGATGATAATGATGA
>CATIWO010238009.1:0-34890 GCA_949673435.1 Macaranga tanarius | reverse complement strand
TTTATTATATGGAATAGAATTTATTTCATATTTTATTTTAACACTCATGACATGGAACAACCAATTCTCGTGATCAATGCAAAACTATCATCTCAGTTTTCTTATCCATAAAAAAGAATGATTATGATTGTTTTAATTATTAGAATTGTAAACCAAAACAACAATAATCATTTTAATTATGATTATTTTGGATTAATCATAAATCTACCCAACTTCTTAATTAAATGGAAAAGTCAAAATTACAACAAACTAATTAGTTCTTTTTATCTTATCCCTTTATAGTTATTGACAAGAAAAAAATTATATAAAGAAATATTATGTTTATTTCTTTCAAAATAAGGGAAAAAAAGATTTTTCATGGACACATGAAGATTGATAATTGACAAACTTTGATGTAAACCCCCAATCATTTTATTTTATTAATTAGTACGTGTGTATATCTTGAATGAGAAAATTAGAAATGCAACAATCCTTTTTAGCAATTTATATTTTTGTATCTGTTGCCAAAGTATTAATAGTTTGATGTAAGTGTCAATGACTCTAATTTTATTGGATTCTGTAAATTAATATAAAGCTCTTGCCTACGCTATGAATTTCTATGATAAATTACTATTTCCTTTTTATATGTAGATACTTTATATATGTAATTCGATATTTTTAATCTGTTTATTTAAAATGATCAATTGGGCACTCCTGATCCACACATAAGAATAATATAATGATTAATTTGAAGAATATGATATTAAAATGTAAAAAGAATTTAGAAGACACCAATTATATAGTATAACTAAATTCTATTGAGCTACATAATATAGAGTTTTGTCTATTTATTTATTTTACTTTCATGGAGTACATAAAAGTTTCCTACTCCATATATTCAACTTTCAAGCATAGAATAGAAAATTTTTAACATGGGACTTATAAATTTTTAGGCTTGTTAGTATAAATCATCATAATTTTTTTATAAATTTACTTTATTTTAAAATATAATAAAGTTTTTAATTTGATAATAAGATGATGAATGGAGCATAGCATTAGCAAGTTACCGTTTTGCGCTTTTTTTCTGCTTTATATGTGGGGTTAGATTGATCTCAACAGAGTCCCATTTTCATCACCGACCCTCAGATTCAGAGAGTTCAGTACTGTCATAGAATAAAATAGTAATGCAGAGACAAGCACACGCATATATAACACTATTCAGCATATGCTTTTTAGCTTTTCTTTCTTTTCTTCAAATCCCTTTTTCTATATCTTTTATCAATGGACCTCCTCCTCCCATATAATTGATTTATCAACAACTTTACCCTTTTACATCCCAATAAAATCTTACATACCATAGTCATCCTATAATTTTGGTGTTCATCAACATTAAACTTAATTCCTTTTAGATTATGGATAGTGATCATCAACTTTTACTAAAGATTACAGGTTATGGGTTTAAACTCTAGCTATGTTAAGTGGGTGTTATTAATTCGTATTTATAAGTTTAAAGCTTGTTTATATATATGTTTTAAGTTGTAAAATTGAGCTAGTTTGATGTAATTTATTATAATTTTTATTGACCGAAATGATTGCATCTTGTAAATACTGTCTCTGATAAAAAAGAAAATCATCAATTCTTACTATATATATATATAGCCAAACCAATTGTATGTGAGTAACTAATTTAAAGAAAAAAAATTTAAAAATTTAAAAATTTAAAAGGAAATGGGTGAAACTGTCATACCATAATTTAAGAAAATCAAATCTTTTCACTAATTTAGTTATTTATTTATTTATTATTTTCTTAGTTATCTAAATACAATTAGTTTGTTCATCCTAGTTATACAATGATTCGGAACCATTCTAAAATTTCTTGTTTAGTAATTTTAATATTCAAATTTTGTATATATTTTTTTAATGAAGGTTTAATAGGTTGTACTACATGATATTGGATGGTCATTTTATTTATCAATCACTACAACCAATATTAGTGGATGGCGTGTGTAAAAATTTAAACTCGAAAAGCTCAACAATATTTATAAGTGCAAATACTAATGAAACCACCTATGATTAACAGTTTTTATATATTTAAATTATTGTAATTTCACGTATTTTAAATTTAAAATACGTGTTATTTTCCGTGATGGAATAGAACATATATATTTGCTTAAAGCATTCATTCCTTTTGTATGAGATTAATCAGTGATGATAGAGTTTTAAGTGTGTGCTTTGTCATGTCTATTTGGAGTATAACATATGAAACTTATGCGCCAAGAAAAATACAAACTGGGTAACAACATTCTCACGTGTATTTCTCAATACTTTATACTTTCGTACTTTATTTGTGGTTGTTGAGAACAATATATATATATATATATATATATATTAGAATAGAATAATGGATTTGTAAAGAAACAATTTAATGCGAATCATAAAAGTGATCCAAATATTTTCCTATATTAATAATTTAAAAATTGAATTAACTAATTAATTATTAGTTATTTGGCTTTTAATTTACTATTATTACCAATTATTAATTCTACATTTTCTTATATGTACGTATCAAATAGTGCAACTGAACGAAGAAAAACTTTTCCTTCAAAAAAAAATTAAGAAAAATTTTAATTTATATTTCACTAAAATAATTAAATTTTATGTTTTTGGCCAAATAATTAAATTTTATTATCTATGAATATATCGGGTTATATGAAAATTTTTCATTATTTTATTGCTTAATTTGTTGGTACCCTTTTTTGAAAAGAAAACTCACATTAACAGAACATCAAGAAGGAGGTAAATCCTCCATTACAAATGCTAATGCACAAGCAAAAACTTCCTCCATTAACATGACATTTTCATGGAGTTATAGTGCCCATTTGACCATGAGATGAACTACTTTTATATATATATATATATATATATATATATATATATATATATATATATATACAATAAGAGTATTTTTAGGTGAATTTATTCGTCAATTGGAATTATATTTCTTTCTAAATAATTTTAAATTTTTTATATTAATATAGCTAATGCATTCATTAATAAAATTTTTGAAGCGTTTTTTATTAGAATTATTAAAGATGATGTAGTTTATTTTTGAACCAAATTTACATGAATTTTGGCATGTACATGCATGGTTGAATTAGTTTCTTAAATTTTTTTTTTTGGGAGGGGGGAATCGATCCTTCCTGGATCCATGCCGGTGCGGGGCGTTTGGCCAACTGGCCAAATATTCACGGGCAATTAGTTTCTTAAATGGTTCATACTTGGTATCGACATATATATTGCCCGAGCCCAGGAGCCAACTCATAACCATTTTTGCCAATTCATAAAAATTTTCTAGGAAATAATAAAAATTATTTATTTAGCTTCATTTTTATTATCAAACTCAACTAAAATTCACATCAAATTTTATACTAACTAATTTTTGCTCAGCTAGCACACAATTATTATCTAAATATCTTTCCCACTAAAAGAATTTAAATGTTAATTTTGAATAAGAAATTAAAGAAAGAATAAAATAAATACGACTTCTTTATCATTAGATTGTATACAATATATATTACAATCAATTATCACAACAAATAACTATAAGAAAATGAAGTCATACAATTTTTTTGAATAATCCAATTAATACAATAAAAAACAAATTGCAAATTACAAATAATATAAACTAACAAATATTTTCTTTAATTACATGTTGAATCCAAAATCATTACTCTTGAATAATACTTAATGAGATTATAGATGCACAACCATAGTTTATCCGTATTTTAATACTCTCTATAAATGGACCTAAAATTAAGTTAATTAAATAAGCAAGACGAGGGTACATAATTTGGTGGCTTATCAAAGTGGAAATGACCGACAATTTTGAAGAATTGTTGATGTTGAGCTATATTTTTGCCGTTGTATTTACATATTTGATTGATAGAGAAAGAAGTGACCAAAGGTTTTGTTTTTGTTTTTTAGTGTTTGATTTTTAAAAGAGTGAAAGGTGTAGGGATTCGCATGCAATGATTAAAAATATTATAATTATTGTAGTTGTTGTCATTATTAGAACATAATCACAAGAAACCATGTTTTAATTAAATTATTGGTAGAAAAATATTACACTTTCAATTTTTTTTAAAAAAAAAAAAAACAATTTCTTGTCAATTTAGGTCGACCTACATTTAACTTTCTCTTTGGCTCTTTGTTTTCTTTTTTATAATTTTCCTTAATCTATCACATTAAATTTTTATTAAAGTAAAATATTGTAATTAGTGAATTACCCATATCCTGTTGTGCCACCTATGATCCCTGGAGTCTCTAATGAAAAAAATCAACAAACATATTTGGATAGAAATCTTACACTTTGTTTCTTAGTCAAATTATTATAACTTGATCCCTTTTTTTTTTTTTTTTTACATAAAAAACCTATGCCATTTACACTAATGTAAATATATATGGTAGAATTGATGAGAAAGTGGTGAAGTGATCACTATTTTTCAAGAATTTTATGAAATATAGAGTTTGAATCTTGTACAAGTTATTAGTACTTAAAGTTATTTGTCTTTCTTATATAATATTACAATAGTGAATAGATTTCGGTGTCTCTTTTGTACCTTAATTTAAACATCATCACTCAAAAATAGTTGTACTATCTCATATCCATAATTAAATTTTCAATTTTTTTACTAGTACTAATAACTAACTAAATGTCATAATTCTTATGAAATTCTAATAAGTGGCAATACTGATAAAATAAAATAAAATAGATTTCAAGCTGATCAAATATAAAATTTTGAAAAGTACGTGGTTCATATATTTGTTAGGAAAAAAAATATCACATGCCAGAAAGTGATATGAATTTGTTCCTTGAAATGGGGTTTTTCTATCACATTGCTCATCATAATTGGGTCATAACAACCCTTAATCAAAAAGCCATTTATCTAATAATGTCAATACCTATGGTTTGATACCAAAAATCCGTATTCAGCACCCTATAGTTAAGTACCTCAAATTTCACACTACACGTCAAGTATCTAAATTCTTACTTTGCTTCACATTCATGGCAATCAAATTCTAAAAGGGCTTTGGCCAATCAGGTGAAATTTGCTTTTAATACTAATTAATTTCATAATTATAATAATTTTTTATGCATTTCTGGCAATGCCATGCATGATACATGCTAACTTTATTTTATATTTTCCTTTTTTTTAAAAAAAAAAATGACCAAAAGTCAATGTCGTTTCTGATTTTGTTTCTTTGGTTGCAACTAGGAAGTCAAGTTAGAATTATTTATTTTCACATGATATAGCCATAGTAGCTGGTTGATGTGAAACTTTTGAAGTTCTATTACTCAATTGTTAACATGAGACATAAGTATTGCAACTTGAGGGTGCATTTGCTTTTATATGGCAAAAATAGTTAAGCTATATTTTTTTTGGCTTACTTATGCTTATTTGTTAGCTTGTTACTTTTCAAATGAATTTTGATATTGTTTATATATGGTTTATTATGATATGATTTCTAACAGAATATTGAAAATAGAAGAGCTCAATTGTATTGATCAGTAATTCTGTATTATATACAAAGTAACCAATTAATTAAGATTTTAATCTAACCAATGTAGGTGAGAATATAGAGAGCACGATTGTGTGTTTGTGAGTTAAGATGATAGGAGAACTAGAACACTGAAGCTAACTAAGAGCTGAGAACTGAGAAATATTTTGTTAGCCCCCCTCAAGTTGGAGTATACAAATTATGTATATCCAACTTGGCAATAGATCGATGAAATGAGGAATGGAGAGAGATTTTGTAACACTCTCAAACCACAAGCTAACACGTGGCATAAGAAATTTTTCGCATAAAACATATACATATGTATATATACAAAATCCATTGTATACATGATCATACATCACATACATTATACAAATTATCTAATACATATGATGCTATTACAAAATGTCAAGATAACATGAAGGATGAAAGTCAGGTGCACTAAACTCATCGCGGCCCACCTAAAGACTCAAATGCAAGCTTCTAGCTTTCCAGTCGAGTCTTGAAAAATATAGATGCAAAGGAGTGAGCTTGCGACTCAGCAAGTAATCACTAACACATTGATATAACAATCACTTCTCAAGAACTAATTAGCAATAATTAATTAAAATATCTAAAATATGCACTACACGGTCATGTCTCTCCCCGTGTAGTCTTCTAAATGAAAACCATTACCGAGACACGGTCTAGAACACGCCGTGTATTTCCCTCGGTCTAAAAATATATGCTCACACATAGCTATAAACACGCCTGTGTTCCATCCCGTATACCTCTCGGTCTAAAATGCATATTTATACACGGCCATAAACTCGCCCGTGTTCCATCCCGTATACCTCTCTGTCCAAAATGTACATTTATACATGGCCATGAATACGCCTGTGTTCCATTTCGTGTACCAATCTGTCCAAAATGCACATTTATACTCATCTATACACGGCCGTAGATACGCCCGTATCTTAGCCCGTGTCCTCATCCTGATAGCATATTTCCATAATATCAAGTTGCACACAACCATTCCATAATACACTATCATAACAAGAAGTTAATACATATAAACATACATGAGTGTGAAAGTAGCATCACACCTCTACAACCACCACATTCATATTTGCATAACTAATTCACATAATTGCAAGAGTGCATACATTCATATCCTAATTCATTTCCAATATCCGACTGGATTCATTCTCACATAAATATCTCACACTTAGCCTCATTGGCTTATCAACCTCACAATCATAATTTCATTTATATATAGCCATTTAATGAGACTATCCATCTGGTTCAGTCTTATTCCACACATATCATCATGGGTAGCTATACACCAGCTCAGCTTTCCCATCGTACATAATCAGTGAAGACTATCCGCCCGACTCAGTCTTTACTCTCAACATATGTTCTCATACATCATCATTTCCTCACTTATTTCACCTTCTTGTAAAACACAATACAACATAATTTCATCACGATAAATCATCATCATAATATTCCATTCATAATAATCCATAATTCACGCATAGATCACACAGCATATATCATTTCCCATTCAATCCTCACATTTCCAAAACATAAAAGGGTGGAAACTCATTCCACATCATATTCACTAATCTATAAAGTTATTCATTTTCATTTAAGGAAATACACAATTATACATAGAAGAACTTAGCATATGTAGATCACATATATTAGTAATTACTTACTTCGAAGTGCTTTCAACTTCAAGAAGGGTCTTCCTTCTAATTATGAGTGCCCTCTTTCCTTTTATCAACTCCTACACATAATCATTTATCAATCTCACATAACAAACTTATACTTGCACCCAATCTCAATTAGGTGCAACTAAAGGCTCAAAGCTTGATATAGCCAAATGATGCACACACAAGTCCAATGACTATGATATTTCTACTGAAGCTAGTATTATGAACACACTATCAATTCCAATTGAAATTACTCAAATCATACATGTATAAAATTATCTATAGATTTTTGAAACAATTCGGGTACAACAAGGCCATCAACATGAGCACTAAAATGTCGAACCCTGTTAGACTATTCTAACAATAGATTCAGCCTAAGCTCAAAACATAAAAGTTGTAGAGGACTCTTTGAAGTTTTTAAAGCCTCTAAACATACTTAATTTAGACCTCTACTGCCTAAGTTATGGTAAAAAATCTAGGACTAAAAAATAGGAAAAATAGAGCATGAAATTGAAACAACCAAAACCTAACTCAATCAATACAATAGCATTATAAAGCTTAGCAATTGAGGCTTAAATTAATTAAAGACCTCCTAAAGCTTATCAAACTTCTTGTTAGACAATTTATGCAAGATCAAAAGCTCCCAAAATTTATTAAAAAATACTCTTCTTCTCTTCCCTCTCCAATCTCTACAACTCTACACATTCATACATACATACATATACACATATACATACAACCAATCATAAACTCCTATTTGTGCACATAATTAGCCAAACAAATAATCATGATTAAACTAAAGAAAACTTTAGATATTTGTAGAGATTTATCATTATCACTACAATATCCATTCCTTCCCTTAATGAAATGGGAAAATTACCTAATAATCACTAACTTCCTATTATAACAATCTAATCCCAACTTTCCTTGTAATTAGGTCCCTCTCTATAATTAAAATCCATATTCCACTTAAATTAAGTCCATTACTCTACTATGTATAAAATACAATGTATACATCAGAAATACGTATACTAGAGGGCGGGTGTTATAGGTTTCATAAAACAATCAGCAAGTTGATGATGAGTACTGATAGGAAGTAGGTGAAGCAATCCTTATTGAAGCTTTTATCTGATGAGATGACAATCAATCTCAATATGCTTTGTGCATTCATGGAAAATAGGATTTTTAACAATTTTGACAGCTGATTGGTTCTCACAATAAATAACAGTTATACCAGTAAAAATTTGTAAATCATGAAGCAAGTACTGTAACCAGTAGAGTTCGCATGTGACAGTAGCTAAAGCATAATTTTTAGCCTCTGCTGATGAGCGAGAAATAGTATATTGTTTTTTTGATTTTCAGGACATGAGAGCATTGCCTAAGAATACATAGTAGTTTGTGATTGAGTGATGCATATCAACATAAAATGCCCAATCAGAATAAAAAAAAGCTTTGAGTTGAAGAGAACTGATAGATGGAAAAAATAACCCTTGTCCTGGTGTGCCTTTAATGTAACAAAGAACACGATGGGCAGCAGAAAGATGATGTTACGTGGGGTAGTCCAGAAATTGAGAAAGCTACTATACTGTAAAAGATAAATTAGGTCTTGTGTTGGTCAAGTATAAAAGTTTTCCTACTGGTCTTCGATAGCTTATGATGTCTGAAAGAGGAGGACTATTTACTTTTGAAAGTTTAAGATTGACTTCCATAAGAGTATGAGTAGCTTTGCATCCAAGAAAACTAGTCTCCTTAAGCAAGTCTATAGCATATTTTTTGATAAATATTAATGCCTATATGAGATTGTGCTACTTCAAGTCCAAGAAAGAACTTAAGTGATCCTAGATCTTTGATGCTGAATTGATTATGAAGAAATTTCTTAGTTATTATAATCTGATCAAGATTGTCACTAGCAAGAATAACATCATCAATATAAATCAATAATGCAATGTACATTGTTGAATCATGCTTATAAAATAGTGACGAATCTGAAGATGCTTGAAGAAATCCTTGACTAATAAGAGCAGCCATGAGTTTAGAGTTCCATTAGTAGCTAGCTTGCTTTAAGCCTTAAAGGCTTTTGTTAAGCTTACATACTTGATTTGAAAATTTAGTAGACATACCTGGTGGAAGTTCTATATAAACTTCTTTAGCTAAATCGCCATGAAGAGAGGTATTATTAATGTCCAATTATTATAAATGTCATCTCTTTATAGCAGCAACAACTAGTAATATATGAATAGTACTGAGTTTAGCCACCAGAGAAAAAGTATTGAGATAATCGATACCAGACTTCTGTGTGTGACCTTTAGCTCCTAGGCACGCTTTATACCTTTTGATAGAGCCATCAGATTTATATTTGACTTTATAAACCCACTTGCAGCCAATCGGTTGCTTAGAAGCAGGTAAAGTGGTTAGTTGTCATGTATTGTTAGCTTCCAAGGCATTTAATTTAACTTGTATTGCCTCTCACTAACAATTATATTTAATAGCTTCTTAGTAAGATTAAGGTTCAAAAAAAGAAAAAATTTGACAAATGTAATGATGAAAAGAATGAGTGAGCTGATGATGGCTAAGAACATGAGCAACTGAATGTGGGGTGGTTTGATGAAGAGGTTAAGTATAATAGTCTTTAAGATAAAAAGGAGGTTTGGTAAATCTTTATGATTTACGAGTTTAAAAAAAAGAAGGTTGGTTATGAGAAATAGGATTTTCAATATTGGGAGTTATGAATGGTACCATAGGATAATTAAAATGATTAGCATCATCGATGTAAGTATAAAAATCAGTTGAATCAGGATGTGAAAATTAATGATGAAAGGAATAAGCAAAAGGAAAAATGTGTTCGTTAAAATGTTCATCCCTTAACACAAAAATTTATCTAGAAGTAAGATTGTAAACTCTAAACGCTTTTACATTAGATGGAAAACCTAGAAATACACATTTTACTTATATAGAGTTAACATTATGCCTATGGCAATTAATTATTAAAGCAAAACATTGACAACCAAATACCTTAAGATGATCAAGCTTATGTATTTTATTGAACAGAATTTGAAAAGGAGTTTTATTGTCTATGATTGCTGAAGGAAGTCTGTTGATAATATGAACTGTATAAAGAACATAGTCCATCTAAAACATAATAGCAAGATTGGCTTGTAATCTAAGTGAACGAGTAACATTAAGAAGGTGTTATTATTTTCTCTCAATAGTACTATTCTATTGAGAAGTATATACGCAAGAGGTTTGGTGAATAATTACTTTTGAAGAGAAAAAAAGGGCATATCAAACTCCTTTCCATTATCTGTTCTTATACACTTAATTCTAGTGCTAAATTAAGTTTTAACAAGAGTATAAAGATTATGATTTAAAGATCGAGTATCAAATTTCCTTTTCATTGCCCAAGTAAAATGACTCTTATTTTCAACAACAGTCAAGAAATAATGATGCCCATATATTGAAGCAGTGGACATGGGACTCTAGATATCCATATGCACTAAGTCAAAACAATTTAATAAAACAGAGTCACTTACATGAAATGAAAGTCTTTTATGCTTACTATAATAGCAAATGTCACAAACATTATGATTGAAGGATATACCTTGATTTGATGTAGATTTAAAAGCAGTTGTAGCACTGTTAACAAATGATGAACATCCATGAGATTGAGAATTTATTTGTATGAGAGCAAGTAATTTGCCATATTGCTCTTTGGTCATAACCAAATTACTAGTTCTTCATTGGAATCTTTCACACAGACTTGCTTATTTTTGCCTTTGAGATCCTGCAAATTTGAACCAATCTCTTCATTGTTCATGCCAAAGTTACTATCAACTTGATTCACATAACCACCAGAATTTCTATTCGAGAATTTATAACCAAGTGGAAATCCATGCTTTTTATAGCATTTATCAACAGAATGACCACAAATCCTATAGTAAGTGCATGTAGGCCTTTTTCCTTGACCAAAATTGAAATTTCTTTTTACAACCATAAACTAAGTTCCATTGCTTCTGTAATTCATAGTAGTTGTTCCTCTTCTAGCATATAAGACAGTTGATTCATTAATTTCTTGCTTAGGCACTCTTTTAACTAGCGTTCATGTTGCAACACAAGTGCAAAGACTTGATTGATTGAAGGTAGGGGATCCATGATTAGGATTTGAGACCTTATAGTGGCAAATTCAACATTAAGTCCTTTTAAGAACTTGATGACATAATCTTGATGACGATAATTCCTTATAATCTCAATGGCATTGTAATTGCATTTAAGTAAGAAAATACAAGAAGAAATAAGTCTTAAGTTCGTTAATTCATCCCAAAGAATTTTAAGCTGAGTAAAGTAATATGTTACCGATAAAGCTCTTTTCCTCAAACTGGTAAGTTCCTCTTGTAGATCAGAAATGCATATAACATCTCCCTGTGAGAACCGATCGTGCAAATCCTTTTAGAGATCTTGTGCACTGTCAATCCAAATAACACTTTATGCTATTAAAGAAGATAATGATTTCACCAGCCACGGGAGCACCATGGTGTTGCATCTTTCCCAGGCAGCAAAGCAAGGATTATCAACATTTGGAATTTATATGATCCATCTACAAATTTTAACTTGTTCTTTGAGATCAAGGCTATCTTCATTGAGCGAGACCAAGAGTAAAATTAAGAATACATTACATGAGCAACATTGAAGAATTTTCATTAGGATGGAGATAAAAGGGATTTGAAGGTAAGTCTTCAAGTTGTAAAAGATCATCCATGATAGCAGTCATGTAAAAGAATCAAATGGAAGATCTAATCTTGAAAAAATAAAACTTATTTGGCAAGTAGGAAAATGGAGCTTAAAATCAGCTTTGATACCATAACAGAATATTAAAAATAGAAGAGGTCAATTATATTGATCAGTAATTTTGTGTTATATACAAAGTAACCAACTAATTAAGATTCTAATCTAACCAATGAGTGTTTGACAGCTGTATAAATTAGTTATAATAATGAACTGTATTTCTGTATATTCCGCAAAAATAAGCGCAATTATAGGAGAGAAATCGAGAATACAGGGAGCAGGATTGCATGTTTGTGAGTTGAGATGATAAGAGAACTGGAGCGCTAAATTTGACTAAGAGCTGAGAACTGAGAAAAAATTTATTAATTTCTTTTATCCATATTTAGTACGTTTCAAGATTAATAATTGAATCTAAGACTCCATTTGTTTGTAGAAAATATTTTTCCTTATTTTCTAATGTTTGGGTTACCAAAAAAAATATGTCAAAGGAAAATAAGTTACTAGTCAGAGGAAAATAACTTAAAAGAACGGGAAGTTATTTTCCAAGACTTGAATATCTATCAAATATAGAAAGAGAAAAAAAAAAATCAAATATAATGTTACCATTTTTATGGAATATTGTATAATTTAGGGAAAAAAAATTATTGCTTTTCAATTATTTTTTTAGTGTTGTAGCCAAACATCAAAAAATATTATATTTTTCTAGAAAATATTTTTCAGAAATAAAATATTTTCCTTGAAACAAACGAAGCCTAATTATTGGAATAAGATTTCTAAGTCCTTATTTGGTACACAAATAATTCAAAATTTTTATAATATATTTATATTTAAAATGGTTAATTAAATTTTAGTGAGTAATATTTATTTTTATATATTATTTATTCAAATACCATCAAATTTTATTAAAACTTAAATATTTATTTTCATTTTCTTTTTATTTTCAAAAATGCATCAAATATACATTTGAAAAATAATTTCTATCTAAGAATAAATTCAGTCTCATCTACTATAATCTAAAATTTCTCTAGATAAGCTCTTATAGTTCAAATTCAATGGTATATTTATGCATTCAGGATTAGATCCATTATAGATAATTAGAGAAGAGATCTATACACAACTAATCTCAAAATAAAAAGGGGTGCATGCACTTATGGATGGTGCTGAGTTAATTAACTACATGACTCTCATTTCATTTTCATGTATATGTAATTTTATATACATACATATACATATATATATATGTATGTATATGTAATTTTATATACATATACATATATATATATATATATATATATATATATATATATATATATATATATATATATATATATATATTTGAATCCAAATCACAATTATGTTTTGAAGTTTTGTTAGAACAGTGGGTTTTTTAGAGAGGTTTTGAGGTGTGAGTCTTTCACTATCTTTAAGGTATTAATTGCCCCCACTAAATTGCTACAGAGTTAAGACAATATACCTTCAGAATACAACAAAACCAAGAGTTTACAAAATAGCAATTTCTGTAAACTCTACAAAGAACTTCGTATGAAAGAAAAATATAGAGAAGAGAAGAGGAAAAAAAAATTAACGTTAATTTGCACACACTCGTCTATTTAAAATAGACTTCTGCAGTTAATAAACAACCCTTTGAAAGGTTGTAACTGTCAAAAAAATAATAATAATAATCTATAGTATAATATATATGCTTTGCTACCAAATTTGAATTAAATTTAGTTTGCCTCTAAATTCTCTTAAACTAATAGTTTAGGTGTACCCTACAAAATAAGGGATACTAAACTCTTTCCCACAAACAATGTGGGATAACCATTCCTTCAAACAACAATATACAACCTACATATAACAAGTGTGTCAACACCACTCCTATAAATTATTAATAGATGGCATTATGATCCTGAATCTTGCCAACTTGTATAGTACAAAGGTAAGATAGGAAAGTAGAAAAGAAAAGAAAATAAAGCTAAAGAGAAAGCTAGACAAGAAGTGGTGCTGTGTATCTGATTTTGTTTCAGCATATGGAGTGGATGTCACGGTAAAGAGGAACCCTTTTTCTCTTCCTCTAAGTGAAGTGGCTCTGGGCTGTGGCTAAGGCATTTCTGGCTCACAAGGCACACAAATATATGTTTAGCTTTATGCTCTTTTTGCATTAATATTTTACCTTTTCATCTAAGGTTTAGGGACTTGCTGTTATCTGTAACTTCTTTAATTCCATTAAGCTATTTGCATGCAGAATCACATCCACTTTTCTTTTGGCATCAATCACTAAAGTAGTGATTTATTAAGTTATAGAAAATGACTAGAACAACCTAGGAATTAAATGAATTATTGAAATGTTTTGGGTATAGTTAAGATTTCCCGTTATTTAAATATGTAATTTTATATATAAAAAAATATGTTTATTTTATTTTATTTTTACATATAGTTATGCTATCATTCTATATTACTAATTGTTGAGCAAGAATCTTATTTTTATTTGGTAATAACATGGTGTCATTACCTAGTTATCCTACTCAGTTGATTTTTTCAATTCAATCATATTTATCAATTAAATTTTTTACCGCGTTAGCAATTTTATGTATTAAGATTCATACTACATATAAAATTCAGTTTCTTTAATGTTGGAAATTTTTAATCTAAACCAAGTCTGTTTTGGGCGGCATTAAGTTTTGGGCGGCATTAATATAAATATTTAATAAATTTTATTATATATTAATATGAAAAGAAGAAAATTACCTACGCTGAATATATTATACTCTATAAATGAATTTATGAAATAAAAATATTTATCTCATTTTTATTAGTCAGATACAAAATATAAAAAATTCAATTATAAAATGTAATACAATTGTTATAAGAAAGAGAACATAAATCGGATGTAAGTAAAAATATATCAAGTGATGATTGGGACTTGGGAGCAATGAATAACATACCCAACCCAACCAAGCTTCCACAGGTTAACAAGCAAAAGACATGAGGAGTCACCGCTGGGCTCTGGGCTGAAGGCATACCCTATGGCCCTGTTGTTTTTTAGGGTTGATCCGAAGAGAGTAAGATGCTTTTGGGCATATTGGAAAGTTATCCTTTTCCAAAGGCAGAACATGTCAAACATTTGTAGCCATTGGACCTTGTTCAGGGAAAAATTACAAGGTCCATATTTCAGAACTGATACGAGACCCAGTATCATTGGAACGGAAAAGGAGACAGTTAGCAGTTAGAAGTTAGTACATTTTGAAGACCATTTTTATAAGCCACTACTAAAGTGGGATCTCATATGCCTAGTGCGAAAAAAAAAAAAAAAAAAAAAAACCTTATCAGTTGCCATAACCCAATAAATTAATCTCATCCTTAAGCGCACACGTGCGCACACACAAATGGATGCTCACCAAAAATTAAAAATTAAAAATTTTAAAAACAATTTGATTTAAATTCTTATTGTTTAAATCAATAACAAAAATATATTGATAACATATTAAGTCATGAATAATGTAATAGAAACGTGTGTAGAAATCATAAAAATATAATTCTAATTAACATAAAAGTAGCCTAGGGTATGTTTACTTTTAGAAAACTACTCCAGTTTTCTAGAAAATTTTTCAAAATGAAAATAGAAAATAGGAATTTATGTTTACTTTGTATATTTTTATAAAAATCTCACTTGAAAAGTGTTTTTACTATTTTTCTAATTTTAAAAGAAAAGTGGAAAATAATTTTTTTTTTTCTAAATTTTTCTTATTAAAATTATAAACTGAAAACTCCGTGTTTTCATTTGAAAACTGAAAACTTCGTATTTTCATTTCTAACAAGTAAACATATTTTGCAAATTTTCTATGAAAATGAAAAGTTTTTATTTTTTTTTTTTGAAAATTGAAAAATGAAAACTGAAAACTGAAAATAATTCTCTAGAAGTAAGTACACCCCTAATGTTTGGACTAGAAAAAACAGAGATAAATAGAAAACAATAGTTACAATAAGGGTTATTTACACCCACGGTACCCAACTTTCACAGATAATCTCACTAAAATACCCAACTTTCATTTAGTCACTTAAAACCCTCCAACCTTTTATTTGGATCCCATAAAAGTACCTGATGTCAGATTCCGGCCATCGGTGATGACGTGGCATCCACGTGGAAGCTGACATGTCAAAAAAATTAATTTTTTTTAAAAAAATAGTTCAACCAATTAAGGCTGGACACGTGGGCACCGACGTGGCCCACTTTTTCTCTCTCCCCTCAACACCGCTGTTTCTCTTCCATCCATAATACTTTTGTAGGAGGTAAAACCCTTCCATCAGCAAATAATACTCTCCCATCGACACCATTCTCGGCTATTGCTGGTGGTGTTGCTGCTGCTGCGCCACCATTACCCCCTTAAGTTCCACCACAACATTACCAAAGAAGGCTCCATCACCAAACCTCCATTCAACTTCAAAAAGAGATAGCAGTAGCAGGTGAAGATTCGCGGTGAAACTATTCTCTTTACAATAGCAGGTGAGATCAACACCATTCTCTTATTCTTCCTGTTCTTCATCCTATTGTGGCAATTAGCGATGGCAGCAAGTGAAGAGATAGCACCAGCAGTAATCACGATGAAGATGATAGTGGGAAAGTAGATAGGGCGGATGGTGAAGACGATTAGCGGTGGCTTTTTTTAGCAGCTGGTTGCATGCATTTGTTGAAGCAATGGGGAAAGCAACCATATCAAAACTGGCACAAGTTGTAAATTAGAAGAATCTTGATGTCAGGGGCGTCGCGGATTTCTTTAAAGAATTGGCGATAATGGCCACAAGGTGCGACTGAAACAGCCACATATTTGAGATTAGGTTCAGCATTGAGAAAAAGATTGGTGATGAGGAATTATTCAGTGTGGACCGGCTGATAAGAGGGAGACCTGGGAATTCAAGGTTGCCTCCCAAGAAGATCCAACCTAAGGATTCGAGTCCGACTGCACCCACGTAGTAGTTGGAGATGGGTGGACGAGCCACGAACTGGGCAGATTTGACAAGGGTAGGGAGGAGCTGGAGAACTGTAAGGCCTAATTTTTTCACCTTTGATTTGGCCTCAGATGCTTCGATCATGAATCTGGGTCTGTCCATTTTTGAAGTGGGTATGGTATTTAGGATTTGAAGTTGAGGGTTAGATGAGAGAAATGTTGTGTGAGAGAGTTTTCCAATGAATCGGGAGGAGGAAGAAGGTGAAGGGGAGAAGGGGGAAGAGGAAGGAGAGTGAGTGAAATTATTTATCGGAGAGTTAGCGGTCTAAGTTTAGGATAATTTTTTCTAACTCTATAAAAATCTTCCACTTACCTTCAAAATTTTACATCTTATTTATTCACTCATATATACACATCATAGGTTAAGTAGACGGAGAAGAAGGAGAAGAGGGGGGTGCAAGGAGATATCCAGGTGAGGGGTTATTTTTTAAAAAATGGAAGAGAAATGGTGGTGTTGATGGAAGAGAGAAAAAAAGTGGGCCACGTCGGTACCCACGTGTCTAGCCTTAATTGGTTGGACTATTTTTTTTGACATGTCAGCTTCCACATAGATGTCACGTCATCATCGATGACCGGAATCCGACATCAGGTACTTTTATAGGATCCAAATGAAAGGCTGGAGGGTTTTAAGTGACCAAATAAAAGTTGGATATTTTACTGGAATTATTTGTGAAAATTGGGTATCGTAGGTGTAAATAACCCGTTACAATAATAATGGAAGTAAAACAAAAGTAGTCCCAAATTTTTTTGGCCATGGTTAAAACCATGTGTAACATCAATGGTCCATCTCGCTCTCACATGTCAAAGGTTATCAACTTATCAGTGGTTGCCACGTTGCTACATTTACTTGTCTTCACATATAGCAACTGTTATCAATTTTTCCTCCGCCGTCCGATCACTGCGGCCCCATTGACTTGTAGGGGCCCCATAAATTAGGCAACTATTCTTTGGTCATTCTTTTTCCACGTCATATTCAATCCTGGGACCGCTGCTACTGGAAAATGAAAACACAAACACAAACGACAACGTTTAAGATAAAAATGACGACGTTTATGAGCCTGGCTTCCTCGTGATTCTCTGTTTTATTTGCTCGGGTTACTAAGGAGAGAACGACAACTGTCTATCTGTGTCTGTGTAGATAAATTGTACAGTAACGCTTTACTTGGCTGAGGTAATGGAATGAAATGTAATGAGTAAAATAATAGAATTGAGAATGCAATGGAATGAAATGTATTTATCATTTCATTACTATGTTTGATTACATGAGCTTTAAAACAAATGTAATGTAATGAGTATTACATTTTTATACTTAATTATACTATTTTCATGTAATGTAATATAATGAATTTTTTTAAAAAAATTTATCAATGATAATCTTTAAAAAAATGTTTACATTACAATGGTCACATGAAAAAGAGAAAATAAAATAAAAAGAGAGATAGGAATAATAAAAAATAAATTAAAATAAAGAATGTATTGACATATTTTTTATGGAATGCCAAATACAATTTTGAAAGTAATGGAGATTCCCTGTATAATGTCTAGGCTTATTTATTAAAAAATTCAAACATTTATAACTTTTTGTAATTTAATTCCAATCTTTTAATTTTTATAATTATGTCCCAATTTTTAATTTTTTTTTACAATATTAACACATTAATGAATTTTGTCAAATAAATTAATTCATCAATATTTTGCAATAAGGCTTATTGGAGTCCACTTTTTATCTTGGTGATATTACACTTCATTGCCCACTCAGAATTTTTTAAAATAATTTTGACCAAATTTATTAATATGTTAACATTGCAAAAAAAATTAAAAATTAAGACATAATTACAAAAATTAAAAGGTTGGGATTAAATTGCAAAAAGCTGTAAATGCTTAGATTTTTTTCACAAATAAGCCTAATATCTATTACACTGTAATAAAAAAAAAAAATCATCTACCAAATATCGTAATAAATTATGAAATATAATAGGCATTTTATTACAAGGTTATTACTTCCAATGAAGCGAGGGCTAACAGTATCAGTGTGTTTGCTTATCTTTTCAAACTTCACGCTTCCCATACCATTTTTTTGGTTCTTTGGTTCCACCCTCCACTACTCCCAATCTAGGTTGCACGGACACCTCTATCAAGAGCCGTGTTCCGTTTCGGAAACGTTTCGGACACCGACACGTTTTGGAAACTTGTCGGAAACGTTTCGAGGCCGTTTCTATAAATAAGATAAAGTTTCAGGGCCGTTTTTAAAAATAAACCGGAATTACATGCCGGATTTCTTGAGTTTGCTAACCTCTTATTAGATGAACCGGAATTAGAGACAATATTTTTCAATGAATATGTCAATGAGAATGTGTAATATTTTATAAATTGATGTGTATAATATTTTAGATGGATAATTGTTTATTTATGATTATTGAGAAATTATATATTATTAAGCGTGTTATTATTTTATTTATAAATATATGATAAAATGAATATTTTTTTATTTCGAGTTGTAAAAGAATATTTTTTTTTGTATTTATAAATGTTATCATATTTTTGGACATATTTCACAATTATTTTTATGATAAAAAATATCATTAACCATGAAAAATACACTTTTAAATTGAACTTAATTTATAATTTACATAAATTAAATTTTATAATTGTTTATATTTATAAATTTACTCCTATATTTTTAATATTTATACATTGACCCCGGTGTCCCCGTTTCCTATATTTTCGAGAAAAGCCGTTTTCCCATTTTCCCGTTTTCCCTGTGTCCATGCTACCTAGGTGTGAACTACTTGCGCCACCGGAGTTCTTGTGGGAGCTGTGTGTGTAAACTTCAAAACTTTGCAGAGAGCACAAAATTAAAAGTAACCAAAAGCCACAACATGGAAGATATGGGAAGAGCTCAGTCTTCAATTCCATTAAGAAATTTATTTCCTTTTACAAATGAATTTTAATTTCAAATTCATTTAAACCAAATACAATTCATCAATAAGAATTAATTTAAAATTAAAAAGTTGGAATTGAAAAAAAAAATTACTAACTTTTCATTTCAACCAAATATAATCACTTGAATTTGCATGTATTTCATAAAATTTTATGAAATTCATTTGAATCAAACAAACTCTTATTTACAATATTTCTAAATACTCGTTTTAAAGGTGATTTGACTATAATCTTACAATTCAACCAATAAATCGTGAGATTCTAACAATAGTGATCTGTAATATGATGATATAGTGGAAGAATAAACATAACCAAAAAGGTATCCACAATTTCTTTTAGTTACGTTTTTTTTTTTTTTAGTACAGTGAGCATTCATGATTTAATACTCTATAATCCTTCCCGAATAATATGATGATATCATATGCGCCTAAACTTTAAATTTTCAACAATTCATACTCTTGTTTGATATTAACCCATTATGCAGCCTAGATAGAGTAGATCAACCCCAGAGTCGCTGAATGGGAAATTTTCACATGATTTCTAGTTTGAAATATTCATCCAGAAAGAAAACGATAATTAAAAATTTTCCATTTCAATCTCTTTCACATGAGTTTCAATTAGCAAGTTCCCAAAGCTCATTGTAACTCGAGCATGAGGAAGGATATTTACAATATTATACGAAATCAGCTTAAACTACAAATCAGTCCTAGAATTTGTTTAGTACTGCAGTACCACCAAATTACAAGATGGCAAATCCATATATATAGATATATAGAAAAAGCTTAATGTCATACTTTACATTGTAAGCGCAGAGGACTGTGTTACAGCATATCCTAAGTAGATGGCCATTTCTTACATCCTGGGAATCAAGCTGCACCAGCCAAAACCATGAATTAGATCATCATGTAACTGTTTAGCAGAAGCACTTAACATTAGAGAAGTTCACGAATGAAATTAGATCTCAGCAAGGTTCTGACCTTAATCTGCATTATGAGATTGGTCGTGCTCAATAAAATCTAATGCATCTTCCTTGGAAACAACATTGACACGGCTAACCCTGTTTTTATGTGTGACCCCATATATCTTGTCAGCAACTTTGACAAGCTCCGGCCGGAATGTTGTTGTTATAAATTGTGTATTTGCCATATCAGCCAAGCGACGAATCATATCTAACAAAAGAACATCAAGGATCTTCCCCAAATCGAATATCACATATATATATATATATATATATATAAGCAACAGCATAACGCAATGCAGAAGAAAGCATAACCAACTACAAAAGTCCTTCAATTATCGGTGCATGATCATGTCAATTTTTAGCCACAAAAACAAACAAGCATCATCTGAGGAAGCACGAACTATGGAGCTACCTAACCTTGATCGTAATAAAAGATTTATGCAACTGCAGATAACCCAAGTCTATAAAACCAATAATTGCATGCATGTGCCCAGGTGTGCATGTAGAGATGCAAGCATGAATAGATATAGAAACTGATGGGTTTGAAGATAGACTTCCCACCCACCTTAAGGTCTAAAACTATTGCCAAAGAGAGCACAGAAGAATACAAAAACATAAAATAGGATACTTCCGACAGCAGTTCTGTACTGAGGATCTAGAGCTGCATCTATTTCATCAAAAAGATAAAAGGGTGCAGGATCACAACGCTGTATGGCAAAGATCAATGTAAGGGCTACAACAGTTTTCTGTCCTCCTGACAGTTGCTTCATTGATTGCGTCTCCCCTTGCCCTGTGAATGAAACCTAAACAGCAACCCAAAAATGCAAAAGATGTTGAAGTCACAACTTACACATCCTGAAGAAGTAAAGATGACATGAATATTTTACACTCCTATGCATCCCCAAATTACAAACAAAAGAAATGAGAAATAGAAGTAAGATTAAAGGGATTTCAAAAGATTGTCTCTTTCAGAAAAGTAATGAAGGACTTTTGTTATATACCCAGGTCAACAATAATTGTACCAACCAGCACCGATAATGCATGCTAAACTATATCAGATATCTTTTATTTCTCATTTCCACTTGAAATAAATCATTCTGCAATAACAAATAATTTTAAAAAATGCATACCTTTACTTTTACGCCAATGTACTTCTCAACCCTTCCCTCTGGATCCGCTTCACGGGGGCCATCATCATCATAGTCATCATCATCATGATCACCATCCTGTGAAAATGCAGCAGAACTCATAACATCTCTCAAGATTGACTCTGTTTTCTTGCAAATAAATGGCATTTGCATGTTCAAATATGCTAATCACCCCACTCAAAAAGCTGAAAAGCCCAAAAGCAAAGGAAACTAAACATGAACATCAACCATCAAACAAGGGGATTATAGAAACATCAAGTACATCAAATGAGTCATGTTTTTCAAAGACTATCAACATAGCAGATCAGTTAATAAGACAGCTAATTGGATTCTGAATAAGAAAGAATAAGATGTAAATGATGAACTAACTTCTAAATCATGTATATTTTCTTTTATCTATGCATATGCAGCACGGTAAGAAGAATAAAATGTAAATAATCAACTAACTTCTGCATTGTGTGCATTTTCTTTGTCTGAGTGAACTGTGTGCACATTGACGTGCATATCATCACAAAAAAATTCTGTCAAATAAATGGATATAGTTTCCAAGACAAACAATACTGTGTCTCTATCACAGGGCAAATGAAAGTGTGAAATAAATACATAGTTCAAATACTGTGAGCAATACAATGATACAGGAATCTAAGCTTCAGAACCATATTATTCCAGATTGCCCAGCACAATTATAAACAAAAATGAAGCAGAAGTTAGATATGTAAGATCAAATAAGACCTAAAAACTCAATTAGCAAACCTTTTTCTTCATCATAACTAGATGACCATGACCACCTTGGACAAGTTCAGAGAATACTTCTCGAAAATGCCGAGCAACACCTTTAAAAGTACGCTCTATTGATTCATCCTTCCGCTGATCCAAAACAGATATAAGTTCTCTGATTTTCTGCAAATATTCAAGGATAAGACAACCTGTTTAGTAAGCAAGTGTTATCAACAGCAAATGCAACATAAGGGATAGAAGCAATGATGTCAACGTGCTAATACCTCATCACCTGCATCAAGTTCAGCTTGCCTTTTCTGGAGTTCTTCTCGTTGCTCGGTAAAGTTTACGTACTGATCTAGAGCCTTCTTGTTGACATGGCTGAACTGCTGCAGTTGCTCATTGCACCTATGGAGCATTTTATACAACTCTTTGATGCTCTTCCGCTTATACCTGTTATTTAAATTGGCAAGAAAACATATCACCAAAAACAAATGAGTATGTAATAAACATTATGCACCACTAATGACCAGGTAAATAATAATGACTACATTATCTGATGATGAGAGAAACAATAATGACATAGTACACTCCAAGAATGTGAGCATAACTTTTTTGGCACACCTAAATCAATCACACTTCACACCTCAAGGATTTAAAATAAAATTACAGGATATAACATATTAGAACATATCAAAGTGTGACTCTGAAGATGTTTTAGACTGATATCATTTGTAGTATTAATGAAACAATTGAAGAAGTTCAAAATTCAGATGAAAGAAATACGTTTCAAAAGCATCTGATGACAAAGGGCCCAATTCCCTAATTTTGTTCGAGAACTCCTCTTGTTTAGCTTGAAAAATATTTCTTTTACCCAATAACTGCTCTAATTCTTTGGCTTCCTCCTGAAGCGTCCTTTCATAGTTGTCTTCCATAGCCTGGAAAAGGAGTTATTAAACCACAGAAAAAAGAGAGAGAGCGAGAGAGAGACAATGAAGGACCAACAGCCAAAATTTAGCAATGTTTAACCTTTAGTTTTGTCTTTTCATCCTTGATCTTCTTCAGTTGCTTAGTTAGCTCAGATATGCTGTAAGAAACTCCTGAAAACAATAACCTCAATAATCTCAATAATGCATAGGCCTTTATTTTAAACCACAAAACTGGATAGAAGTCACATGAGTCTCACTTTTCAGCTCCTGTGTCGTAACTTCCACCAATGACCTAGCATCTGTTAGTTCCTGCCCCTTCAACTCAGCTTCACCATGCAAGATATCAGTCTCTGCAGATGATATGACAGCTTCTAATTCTTGCTTTCGCCTTTTCAAATTGGTTGTAAGGTTAGTCTCTAGCTCTGCTTTTCTTGTTTCAGTCTATGAATTGACCATATACATTCTATGAGTCTGCAAATATGTAAAACAATATCCAACCATCACAATAATAACTCAAGTTTTCGAACCTCAATACGATCTGTTTTGCAGGCAATAAGCTTCTCTTTAAGATCTGCTATTTCAGGGTTCAGCCTTGATAGAAGATCTTTTTCATCTGGCGTTAAGTGATCAATTAGCTCTGTACCCATCTCGGCATGTTTCATGGCCATACTACTTCTAAGCTGATCTATTTGAGTTTGGACATCTGCAAGTGACTTTCCCTGCAAGCATATAATGAAGAGTAGCAAATACATTAACCACAACAAAAAGCATAAGGACTACAGTCCTTAGCAAGGAAAGAGCAATGTAATGGTTGAAAGTACCTTATTATCGAGAGCTTTTGAAATAAATTGTTTCTGTTTACTAGCATTAGCAACATCCTGCTTCAGCTGTTCCAACTCTGATCTGTCATGGGCACGCTTGGCATCAATTTTCTGCTGCTCAGTAACTTGTTCAGTGATCTTCTTGTCTATATGTGAGAATAATTAAGCAAAAGCAAAACAGAGATGCGGTGATTGACATAGCATCAGGAAGTACAATAATATTAAGGAGCATCTTTTAAGTACTGAGATGTAAGTTAGCAACCAGCCAACAAGCTTAATTGTTTACTCCTATAACAAGAGTAAGATGGCCTGTGCAAAAAAGCATTCCACGACTAGCATAGAGAAACAGCACTTCATTTGTAATATCAAAAGGGATCTGGGACTTCAAAACACTAAAACATGAACTCGAGCAGACTCAGTTTAAGGATTGAATCCACAAGGCATGATTTTAGAATGAACTAGCACTTCGCTTTGTCAGCCTTTTCTACCAGTTAACAGAAATATACTTCTATTTAAAAGACACTAAAAGAAATGTTCAATCAAAGATAAAGGAAACCAGTCCAGCTCTCTGCTACAGGTCTTCATCTCTGATAAATACATGGAAGCGAGCATGCAAAGCATACAAGCAATCATGCAGTGAATTCCTGGATTAAAGCCTAGGGATCTCAGCTGAACCAAAGATGCAACAATAGGACAAATTTTATATCTCTGGAGAAATAAAAGCTATATCCCAATGATTGGAGCTCCACAAGACTTTAAGAAAAAAATTTCAAGTCTGTGCAAGACTGAAGCATTAGGCAAGCACAGGGAAACACCAGAGTGAATAGTCATTAGACATTAGATACTTAACTACCTACTCAGGTGATCATGACATTAGTATTAACAAAAAGAAGGTAAATTACACTAATCACCCAATGCATTCATCTAGCAACCATCCAAAACAAAACCAAAATGCTTCTCAAAAGATAACACAAAGAATTACCCATATTGCCCAGTCAACATGTAAAATTCAATATTCAAAAGAGAAGGATATCTTGTAGCATCGATCTAACTTTTTCCAGTTCTTCTTCCTTCATGTTGATAGATTTTGTGCTCTGCATAACAATATTCATAAACTTCAATTTTGATCGACGATGGTCATAAAATCCCCCTGTCATGCCACCCTTCTTGCTTACTTGGTCACCTGACAAATGTGGATTTCAAGGCCTAATCCTTGATCACAGATGAAAACTTAATAATGCAAAAATAACATACAGTAGCTAACCTTCCAAAGTTATGCAGTCCAAACCATCAGTTCGAGCAACTCTAGTGGCAACATCTAAATCTCGACAAATCACAGTTCTTGCAAATACCTGGAAAATTTTGTAGTAACATAAGGCAATGCAATCCACACCATTCAGGCTCTGAAATCCCCTGTTAACTCATTTAACTTGAGCATTCAACATACTGTTCAGATGTTTGCAGATATGCCACAAGACCTTTTTTTTTTTCTTTTGAAATGATATGCTACATGACTTAAGCTATGCTTTTCAGCATAAAATCTTTTAAGAACATATTACAAGAATTATCAACAGGAAGTGCAGGGCTCTCATTCATGGAAACACGCCAACTTTACAATTAGGAATGTATTCTTTCTTTTTGGGGGTTCACAAATAAAATAAATAAGACCCAGACAGCAAGCAATTTTGAAAAACAACAGCAAACGATTAATATTTGTTATTTAAAACCTCTAGATGTACAGATAAGTATCGCTTTTTAAGAACCTTTTGTCGTCATACATCTTTATAAACCAAAAGCAACCACTACAGAATTTTGCGACAATGTACAACAGACACGTTAGAACATTGAGCTCAACTAGTGAAGTAAAGATGTGCAACTAGTGAATAACAACATTGACAACTTACCTACTATAACTGTTCGAATAAATGAATCCCACGTCTAAAATATATACAGAGTTCAAGTGGCTTATTAAGTGGTGTAGATTGAGCTTTAAAACAAGCCAATTGATTTTATGTTACATGGGTTCAACCCCATTTATATATCCACGTGTATATGTGGGCCAACACTCTTGAGGCCCACGGAGTTTCTAACATGATATCAGAGTGGTGATCCTAGGCTCATGTTTAAAGGCCTGGAGTTTAATTCCACGCCCAAGTAGGGTCTTGGAATAAATGAATCCCACATCTAAAAAATATACAAAGTTATTCCAAGCCTAAGGAGGGTCTTGGAATAAATGAATCCAACATCTAAAAAATATACAAAGTTCAAGTGACTTATAAGTAGTGTAGATTGGGTCTAACATAATGCAATTGATTTTGTGTGACATGGGCTCAACCTCATTTATATGTTCGCATGTGCAATAACAAAATCAGTACTATAAGGTAAGCCAAGCTACCTGCGCTAACAGAACTATTAATATTTCCTTCAAGACTCCTACATTGTTTTAATGAATACAGTACGAGAGAAGAGATACCTATGCTAACAGAACTATTAATATTTCCTTCAAGACTCCTACATTGTTTTAATGAAAGCAGTACCAGAGAAGAAACTGACCTGGGCAAAAGCAGGGGTAAAATTAGACGAAAACTTCAATTTCTTCAGCAAAGGTATCACATCAGAACTCTGCGGATAACTGACGTGTGGTGCTTTAACCCTGTTCAGTGGTATAAAAGTAACACGTCCACCTTTTGATGAATTAAGGTGCCTAATTATCTGGGTTGATATTTCATCATTCTCCACCACCACATGAAACAAGCTGTTCAGACAACAGAACTTATCAAACAAAAATATTTCAAACATGAGATTACCAAAGTAAGAGGCTGAGTGAGTCTGCATATCAAGCAGAATACAAAGCTTCGATATACGGCATTCAACAAAAACTAATACTAGGCGAAAATAAATTGTCCATACCTGTTTCCAGCAGTAACTTCAACTGCAGTAAAAAACTTTTCATCACAATCAATCAACTCAATAATTGGACCAAATACTCCATTGATTTTATACTCTCTGCAGATTCGACGAATGGAATTGAGTCCTCTCCTTACATCCTGATAAAGTGAAAACAAGGGAAAAGACAAAAACAAAAGCAAGAAAAAACACGTCTGAGATTATAAATGAAAATAAAAAATCATCCAGGAGACCTAAGCTCTGCTTTTTCTGGGTAGACACTAAAAAGAATCAAGAGACCAATCAACTGCAACTATTAAATCGTCTATACCATGCAAAATCAACCATCATAAATGCCGTGTGTACTGATTGCAACAAGTTTTGCAGCACAAGCAAACTGCACTGAGTATTTGAATGCTCAAACTCAAGTGGATGAAAAAAGATTAGTCAATCTTACACTGGAAGGCCACCTATGCTGCCTAGAGCACAAAAATATAGTTACTTCTAGCTATTTATTAAAAATAGATGAATAAATAATAGTTTTATGAGCACACTCAATGGCATTGGACCAACAAAATCAGACCCAATAGTCCAATAAAATTGAAGCCCACCCCTCACTCATCAAAATTACTGAAAGAAAAAAAAAATGCACATAAAATGAGATTTGATCTCGCATGGTCATTCCGCCAGCCTAGGACCTGCTTGGCTTAGCTTGTTTCACAAGCAAAAATCATCAGTGGAGCTTATTGATTCAAATCACTTATCATTAGACAAACCAAGCTGGTGCTGTTTGCAAACAGCTCTTTTAGTTCGTTAATCTTACAGGGGTCAGATGTTCAGATAACTGAGTTCATAAAATCAGACACCACATATCCAAAAATAAAATAACTTACACCAGGAGTTGCATGATCAAGGCTCTTCTCTGCTTTTTCAACTTCTGCTCTCAGCTTATCAATTTCAGCAATAAGTGCACTTTCTTTTCCCCACAATGACCTGAAAAGCGAGGAAAGCATTTAGGCATGTTTGATAATTGACACAATTTCAATGAACCTAGTCAAAAAAAAAGGAAGGAAAAAGATGATACTTCCGCTCATCCTGCAGCTTGTCTCTTTGTGCTTTATGACTATTAAACCCTGCTCGTGACTGTGAAATAACAGATTCTGATGTTGCAATTTCAGCTTTGCGATTACTAATGTAAGCATCCCGCTCTTCCAAGTCCAGGTTAAGTTTGTGAATTTCATCCTGAAGCTTTTGCTCCTGTGGAACATGAAAGCATTTAAAGAAAAAAGAAACAAAGAAATGAACATATAAACAAGTACCTATACCAAAGAAGCGACAAGCTCAGTATCATAGATTAAGCAATCATGTTCACTTAATTTTGATAAATTAAACAAGTAAACACAAACTTAGTCGGCAATTAACTGCAAAAGGAGATCAAATTCTATGTGTGGCCTGTACTTAGTTTAAGAGATATATTACTTAACGCTTCAGAGCCAATGCCAACAGCTCAATGATAATCAGAAATACATTGAAAAAAAAATTGCTGAGGGACAGGACATGTTGAAAGGGTACAAGTAACAAAAATGAAAATAGCACTAGCAATAATAATAACAGTAATAACAGCAGCAGCAGCAGCAATAAGATAATCTAAACATGTTTCAGTGATACTGTATGCTACATACCACTATAATCTCTTGGAGATGATCCATTCCAACTATGTATCCTAGGTCCACCCACTCATGTATGACTATTCTAAGTAGCAGATTAAAATTAGAACTTTACAGGCTTAAATATCATTTTGTTTTCCTCCTTTTTTTGAACACACATACACCGCAGAGAGAACCATGATTAGCAGAGTACCTGGTAGAAAGACCTTAAAATGGCATTGCCCTCATGACCGAATCGCCTAAAAGATGTGAAACTTTAGTGCTTGTGACAATCTTAATCTCAACATTTAATTGTACCGTTCACACACTTGCCTTTGAGATGTTGAAGTAAATTTTAGCCATCTATTTTGCTGACCTTCATTTGAACATTTTCCTAATCTTACATGCATATGACTAGCCACACTAACATGTTTATGACTCTTAAGTTAGAAATGTCATATTAACTTTTTATAGAAAAAAAATCACATCATATAATGCATCTATTTTTGCTTCTAGTGCTTGGTTTTACTTTATTTTATTTTCTTCAAGCTTTTTTTTTATAATTGTTAGCATAGCTAGTCGATTCCCAAAATCATTAGGCAAAGCATGCCATCTCCATCTTCAAGTTTTCAATTATCTCAGCCATTAGGCCTTTCTGAGTAAAGTTGACTAAGCAAAAGGATGGTAAGTTCCAGCATGATGACAACATTCTCAAAATCTTTAAATGTAGATAAGCTTTAAATGAGATAAATTTTTCAACAATCACCTGCGCCAAATTTGAAGAAAGAACGCGTTGGAGATCATCAGTTTCCTTTTGAAGCCATTTGTCACGAGCAGCTTTGCTGGAAAATTGGGTGGCACGACCTTGTTTTTGATAGAGAATGCTAAGCTGCTTTTCAAGCTCCATTATTCTGCAAGTCAACCAAACAATTTTTTTTTTAAAAAGAGAAAAATAGAAAGAAAGAAAAAGATAATAGAAAGAGCTGGAACTCTTCTTCAAACAGCAAGACAAATCACAGTGTAGTACAGCAATCTGATTCACATATATGCTACAAAGCAAAAGGCTTCTAACTTCTAAGCCAGTATCAAACAATTGAAAAGAAAAAGTACACTTCAGGAAGGCAGTAAGACGGGAAAAAACAATGTTTACTGACTTCACCAACAACATCAAAAGGTCTTCCACATCACTCGACGTCTTAATTGATAAAAACCTCATTCAAATTTCAACAATAATGGACACATGGATTGTCTTGGATGCTACCAGAATATAAATCAAGCTTTAGAATTTTTTTTTTCTTTCAATAATAAATCTAAAGGCTCAAACCATGCGATAGCACTGGCATCAAGTAACCTGAGACATCGATCATTCAACCCAAGAATGGTCCCAGTCCATGTGCACCAAGCAATCAGTATTTTCAAACTTGCATGACATACCCTTTAGCAATCTCCTTTTCTTTAGTAACTTGGTTTTCATGCAATGGGCTAATTTTTTCAAGCTCCTCCATTGAGTCTTGTATTTCTCTCTGGAGAACATCAAGTTGATTCATTGCATCCTCCTGTAAATATGCAAATGCGACATATAAAGACAAAATATTTATCCTTACAAACAAATGCATGTATTGGAATCACCAAAATACTACCTTAGCTTGAGCATTTCCAGAAATCCTTTCCTGCAAGTCTTTCACATCAAGCTCAAGCTGTGTCTGCTTCTTTATTGCTTCTTTTTGTCGCTTCTCTACCACCTCTTTCTCTCTGTTCAATCCCTGTACTTCTTTTGTAAGATCTTTAAGCATCTTTTCCAAATCCTTGGACCTTTCATGTGCATCTAACACATCATTATACATCTTGGCTGATGTTTCAGAAACCTTGTTTCGAGCCTCTTCAATCTGAAACATAGAAAAAAAGGCCTTTAGCTGTTAAAATTGCTGCTGCTGCACAAAAAGGCAATACAATAAAGTTTAAATTCTGGACAGTGTAGGAATACTGCATAAGATACAGAACCATGATCCAAACCCAACATGAAATACAAAATTTACAATGCAGCGTACAACAAAATATAAATGATACCAGAATAATAATTTTATATACATGATTCTTGATGGAGAATGTCGAAGATGGGAACAATTCCAAATAGGAAAACAAACAAATTAAATGGCATGTAACTGAAGAAGAATGGACCTCAGCACAAGTCAATTGGTTTTGTGCAAGAGAGATTCCAACTCCACTTTCATTACCACGCCAACATTCCCAGACCAACAGAAATACAGCATGTTATTAAAGCTGAAGATGGCCCAACGGTTGGATGATCCTCAGCTCAAGAAATTTGGGCTAGCGAAGAAGGCTAGACCTAGGTTTGAAGACCAAACTCTTTTTAGACCTTGGGCTTCAAAGGATAGGCCTGGATAAGTCTAAAGGTTAAGGTTGGATATAGATGCCATCCATATTTAAAAATGATAACCTGTCTAAGCCCAATTTCATTTGAAGAGGAGTGATGGAGAACAATGAAGGTGGAAAATTACAAGAAAGTCAAATGGCATATAAGGTGCTCAGTCAATTGGTTTAAAAGAAAGAGATTCCAACTTCACTTATATGAACACCGACACTCCCTACAAAATGAAATACAGCAATTCTCACATAAAAGCTAATGATGAGTAAAAAAAGAATAGTTACAATTCTGGAGCTTAATGTTGGTAGCTCACAACTTAAATTTGGCTTTAATCTATAATTTACTCATGGTAGATTTAGGAAGTTAAAATTTCAAGGCAGAATCCAGTACATTTGCAAATGTAAAAATTGATATAAGGAGTAGGCACAATCTCTCAGATGAGATTTGTCACATTTATGAAGTTAATAATGTATCATATCAATGGTATTAATTAATAACCTAACTATTACTACACTAAGTATATACTCATTGAAATGCCACCTTGAACCCCGTAAGAATACGAACAATATTTGTTCTCGTATTTACACTTTTCACTGATTATATAGCATATAAAGCATATTCGTAATACAGAGAAAATGAAATTGGAAGCATAGCTATTAAAGGTGCAAAGCGCATCAAGGCACTAAGGGTCCTAAAAACTAGGGGCAAGCGCAAGCCTTGGTTTGTGCCTCATGCACTCTGCACCTACCTCCTTGTTTGTTAAAAATTCATCAAAGCTGAACCCAAAATCCTAGAAAATTGCCTTCAGCAGGAAAATAGTCATCTTTTCTGCTCCCCAAACACTCTCAAAGACTGACAAAAAGCATAAATGAAGATGCCTTTAAGCATGTGCAAGTATTTGACAATTCCTTATATACATGAAGAAGTATATACTGACCTCTCCTAACTTCTGTCGGGCATCATGAAGTTCCTTATCATAAATGGTAAATTCTAGAGATTTACGCTGTCTGTCAAGCTGCTGATATTTTCTTAGCTCCTCCTTCTCTTCATCCAGTTCCCTCAGTCTCTCATCCAAATACTGAACAACTTGAATGATCTGTTTTCTTTTGTTCCCTGGTTATGAGAAACATTTCAAATAAACAGAATGCAGATGCCAAATAAAAAAGAAAGGCAACGAAGCTAAACAAACTCACCTGTTTCCTGCATAATTTTTAAACTTTCACGCCGCCTTTCTTCATACACTCGAGTACCACCAATTTCCTTTAGTAAATCCAAACGCTCCGAGTCTTTCATCAATGTCAATGATGCTATCTATTTGAATATAATAGGAAAGTGAGAGATCTTAGAAAGAGAAGGAAAGTATCACCGACAAAGTTTTAAGAGATTATAAGTATAACTATCTACCATTAAGTGTCAATATCATACCTTCCCTTGCTGCACCACATAGTATGGATTTGAGCGAGAGAACCCAGCACTTTCCAGTAGATTCATAACTTCTGTTTTCCTGTAAATTACACCATATCCCATTGTTAAGATAACAACATAAATGTACGAAGAAACAATGAAGGAGATTCATGAAGGACAAGGATTTTTTTCAAGAATAACAGATACTCACGTGATGTGCTTCCCATCCAAAAAATACTCATCCTTTTTCAAACCAATTGTTCGACGAAGACGCACTTCTTCCTTGTCAACCTGTTGATAGACAAAAGAACTATACTTAAAATACCAATGAATAAAGAAGAATATATGGAGAAAAAAGGCACCTCAAGCAGCATATCCTAAGTTTTTCTTTCCTAACAAAACAAAGACCTCTTTCACACATGCTGGATGATCAATTAAGACAGAAAGTTGAATCAAAAACTATTCTTACAAATCCTGACCACAGTTTCTTCACAAAAAATGCCATATTAGTAAATAACCATTTCAGGTCCCTATGTACATTGACAAGTCCAGTTCTGCTGAATGGGAAAGAGATCCAAAAACTAATTGAAAAGCCTTCTAAACAAAGTTATAAGAAAGTGCTTCACTTGATGAAGATGCGGATAGAAATTAATTGATAACAACTCAAAGAAAAGATCAATTTTTTTGATAGAGAATGAGAGATTTCACTGAGAACATGGCTATAAAGACTGGAAACTATCAAATAACGAAACTAAACAAGGCCTACATGAAGATGAATATAGTTTGAAAAAACATTTAAAAAAAAAGTGTTTATACACCTGCATTGACTAAGAATTTTGTTCATTTTTCCTTTTTCTTAACCCAAAATGAAATCTGAACAAGCTTATGCCCTTAATATACAGGACTTGTTTTAAAATAACAGTACAGAGAAGAGGCTGAAATAGATTTAGACCCCCATTCCCTGCCCCTGAAAAAAAAAATGGAAGGCTGGAGAATGTTACCGGAATTCGATTGTCAGAATTATCAAACACGATCTCCACAAAAGCAGATAAAACTTGGTGCCCTGCACCTTCCTGTTCAATAATGAAAAAAAAAAAAAAAAAGGAAAAAGTACATATTAAAAGAGCATTATATGTGCACCTTAAAATTGTAAATGAAGAACAACTATTAAAATATACATACATGGAGTAATGCATGCCTATCTTCACTGCGCAGGTTCTGAAAGAGATCACTCAAAACAAAACGAATGGCTGCAGAAGAAACATATTTTCAAACCCACAATAAGAATTTTATGTCACATTTTCTTGAAAGCACCTACTAGCCCAAAATAAAAATAAAAACACAGAAACAACCATCAGGCACGCTCACCATGAAAAAAGTTTGTTTTGCCTGATCCATTAGCCCCAACTGCAAAAGCCATTAGTAACGCATACAAAATTTAGTAAAAGAGAATCACAAACATATTGATAAAACACATAACATAGGACAAGTAATTTAACACATTTAAACAAAGAGCTGATAACTCTCAAATTTTGTTTCCCATAGTGATATGTTTGGTTCATTGCTACTTTAAACTTGTCAAAATGTATTTCGGGCCTTCATCTATTTCTATAATAATAATGTATAAACTATAACTCTAGCAATTTTAAACGAAGTTGCGCTAATTAATCGAAAAATGAAGTACTAGAATACACAGAATCTGAAGCATAATAATGAAATAAACTTAAATTCTTAAGGAGAAGGGAAAAACAAGCTTACCAACACAGTTAATTTTGGAACTGAAAGGCTCAGTAGCAACCTGTTCTCTATAACTCTTAAAACCTTCAATTATAACCTATACAAATTTTCAACACAGCACAAGTTAACCCTAACTTCTGCTCAAATTCAACACTTAAAATAAAAATCATTGCAATAAAAAATATATAAATATGCATTACCTGCTTTATATGCATGATTAAAATTGTAAATTACCAAAGCCTCCTGTTAAAAAAATGAAAATATTAGAGTGTGCAGATACTAATTTAACAACAAA
>CATIWO010237992.1:0-19236 GCA_949673435.1 Macaranga tanarius | reverse complement strand
GTGAGTGTGATTGGATATGCCATGGAGTATGGTGAATGATAATATTATCTTTTGACGAGAATTGGTGTGAAATGATTATGTTGCGGATTGTGAATTATAGTGAATATTATATTCGTATATGATGAGTGTTATAAATATGAGAATGAATTAGTGATTATGAATGGAATGTTAATATAATGACCTATTGTGATGCAATTATGTTGAGTTGTGTTGTATATGATGTGTTATGTTTCACAAGAAGGTGAAACAAGTGAGAAATTATGTGAGAAATATATCAAATGTGGCTTTGTGTGAGGTGATGGTATGAAAATAGTTTTGGTCGAATATTAAACAATGAGATGGGAATGTGAATGTAAACATTCTTGCATTTATGTGAATTATTATGAAATGCAAATGCACATATTTGGTTATATATATATATATATATATATATAAGTATTGAATTATGTGGGGATATAGATATACTATGAGCTTATGTTATGAATGAGATCTATGGAGAGTATGAAAGGATGAATATACATGTTTTAGACTCGTGATTGATGGAATACCACATAATTGTGAATGAATTGAAATGATAATGTTAAATATGTTGTTGGAGTGCCACTGAATTGCTTTGGGTTTCATTTGAGTGTAGAAAATTGTAAATAAAGTGGACCATTGGCATATAAATCGGCTTTGCTAAGGGAATTATTTCTTATTTATGATGTATTCCATGTGTCTTTGTTAAGACAGTATAGATCGAATCCTAAATACGTGATACAGGAGCTTGAGATAGGGATTTCCGAAGGATTGACTTATGAGGTAGAACCAATAGAAATTTTAGATCGAAAGATGAAGTGGTTGAGGAATAAAGAGATTCCAATAGTTAAAGTGAAGTGGAGTCGTCATGCCCTAAAGAAGCAGCTTAGGAAGTAAAAAGAACTAAGGAAGTAGAAATACTCATATTTGTTCTCAGAAGAAGATAAATAATTAATTTCGGGGACGAAATTTCTCTGAGGGGAAAAATATAAGACCCGTATTTTTATATGCACTTTTCATGTATATTATTTTCATGACATGTGGAATAGAGTTATGGTTTGCATCTAAGTGGCGCATGTGCATTTTGGTAGAGAGGGACCTTTTTATAAGATAAGTTTGGACTATTTTGTCACAAAAGAAAGTTGTGAATTATTATGTAATAATCCTATTTTAGTAAGGGGTGTAGAGATTGGTGATATTTATTTATTATTTTATTAAGAGATATTATTAACTATTATTATTATTTATTATTTTATTAAAGATTTGTTGATAATTATCTATTATTAATTATATTATTATTATTATTATTATTATTATTATTATTATTAGATATTATGATAATATGTAATGATTAAAAGAGACTTTTAGAGGGGGCAAATGAGATAATTTGATTGGTGAAGTGTGTGAGTGTGTAGGTGTATTTGTGTAGGAAGATTATAGAGAAATTCATTAGAGAGGAAGAAGAAGAGAATGGTTTTTATTTGGCTTGGGAGGTTTTGATAAATTCTCTACTCATTTAAAAATTAATTTGGGAAGCTTTAGGAGATCCATAAGCTTTTGGGAGCATTATTTTGGTAAGCCTAATATTTATTTTGGTTATTTGAGTTAGGTTGTTGATATTGTAAATTCGGTTCTGTTTTTCATGTTGCACCAGTCTTGGTATTTTTATCATATCTTGAGTTTTGGACCTCTAATTTGAGCAAGATTTGATGTTTTAGAAATTTCAGAGTGTCCTCTACAACTTTGGTGTTTTGTTCCAGACCTGATTTTGCTATTAGGGTCGACTAGCAGGGCTTGACATTTTCGAGCGCATGCTGTCAACTTTGTTTTGTCCGGATTTGATCAAAAATCCATAATTAATTTCATACATGTCCAAATTGAGTGATTCCAGTTGAAATTTAAAGTAGACTCATATGTCTAGCTTTAGTAATATTTTCATAATTTTTGGACTTGTGTGTAAATTATTTGGATACATTGAACTTTGAGTATCTAGTTGCTCTTTTATGATGTTAGGGTGAATTGTTATGCTTGTTTGTTTAAATTGGCACATGATTATGTGTAGGAATTGATAGAGCTAGAGGAGACCTTATTCAATAGGGGGAGCTTTTATTTAAGAAGGAGTTGAAGGCTTGAGGTAAGTAATTACTAATTTAATGCTTACATGTAGTGATTTTCAAGTAACTATAGTTATTTAACTATATTAATTTATGTATGTCATTTAAGTAGCAAGATTGTTGAGCATGATATATATATAAATATATATGAATATGTTGTTGTAAGAAAGCATGATATATATGTATATATATATATAAATGTTGTTGTGAGAAATCATGATGAAAATATGTATATTTATATTGTTGATGAGAATATGAATTGGTTGATTGAGAATGTGTTGTGATACATTGTGAATATTGGCACTTGTGAGGTGCAAACCACTTAGTGTAGTATAATATATATGCATTATTGTGAGAAAGGTGAATTGTGATTCACGATAAGAAAATGAAAAAATGTTGAATTATGATGATATAATTGTACATAAACAATTTGATATGTTGAATTATGAACGCCACTTGAGGTGGTATGGTTGAACATGAATTATTATGAAAATGATGAAAAATATGCATATGGCATGATGTGAGGAAAACGTGTATGTGTGGAGATTAAGCTCCACGGCCTGAGACTGAGCTGGGCAGAGAGTCTCAGGTGTGGCCATTCATGTAATTATATATATATATATATATATGTGTGAAATCTGAGACTGAGCTGGGCAAAGAGTCTCAGGAATGGCCACAGATACATAAATGAAAATAAAAATATGAACAAGAAAAAGAAAAGAAAAAAAAAGTGAGTTTTGTGTGAAACGTGTGTGACGTGTGTTGAGAGTTCTGGCCGGATACTAACTTGCATAAACATACATTGTTATACCATATTTGCATACATGTTGAGCACCGTATTTGCATACATATGGAATGTAAGAATGATGTTGTGAATTGAATGTGAGAATTATGGTTGTAAAAGATGAATGTGATGATTATGGTGGGGTATAGATATTGAGTATATACACCCATATATGTTTATGTTAGCAATTGTTAGATTGCTATTGATGTTATGAATTGTGAATATGTTGTAGATTACTTAAAAGATTGTAAAATGTGCTATTAGGACAGTGAAACGGGCATGTCTCAGGCTGTGTGTCAACATATGGGTCAGTTTGATTTAAGACATGGCCGTGTTGCATGTGACATTTTTATATCCGAGAGCTATACGGCCTAGTACACGGGCGTGTATATTGCCGTGTACCAAATTATGAAATTTTATACTTCAGACCGAGAGCATCACGGTTAAGTACACGGGCGTGTCCATAGCCGTGTATGGATTGTGAAATTGTGAATTATAGACTGAGAGCTACACGGGTATGTACACGAGCGTGTACATGGCCATATATAAATGTTAAAATTTGATCCGAGAGCTACACGGGCAAGTTAGTAGCCATGTATAAACATGAGTTTTGGACCGAAACGAACACGGGTTGGAACACGGCCGTGTTCCAGACCGTGTAGTCCTCTATTAATTATTTATATATATATATATATATTTCTTAATTAGTTCTTGAGGAGGACTATATGAATTCTTATTTTAATAATTGCTTATTTAGTCGCAAGCTCATTCCTTTGCAATTGTGGTTTTCAGGATTTGATAGATAGTCTAGTTTGAGGCTTGTTGATAGAAGCTTGGAGAGTATTTCTTTGTAAGCTCAGGTGGGTCAAAAAGGTAGGTTTAGTGTTGACATCTCCATCCTCATCATCATAGCATTTGGGAATTTTATAATCAAGTTTAAATATATATTTTAACATTATGTAATACTTGTATAAAATATTTTCAATATATCAAAAAAGAGTTTTTATTTTTGTATACCTATCTTTTATTCAGAAAATTTTTCATATGCCACGTGTATGTTATAATATATGGACACTTATATGTGGTACCTGGAGGGTGCTACAGTTAAGGTACAAATCTCTTCCTCATTATGGTTTTCATCTCAAACTATGAGGTAATTGGTCCTTCTCCACTTCTACGCCTAATGGAGGTGAATTGATCCCACTACACACTAGCATAGTTAGTGAACTCCACGGCGGCCAATTTTACTTTTTTCTCTTTGGTATAATTATGGCACTTGAACACCCTTTCAACCTTCTTTTCCCACTCCAAGTATGCCTCCGGATCACTCTTCCCTTGGAAAGCTAGAATCTTCATCTTGATTGATCCCAAATTACCATCTTTGATCTTGCCTTTATTGGCACGCGTTGATTCTTCAGTTGCCTCCTCTTCTAGAATGCGTTGGGTCTCTCTTGCTCGGATAGGGGTACCTATCTCCAATCTTTCCAATTGTTCATGGACCTTCTGATTGTCACTCCTCATATCCTCTTATTGAGCCAACATCTTTTATAACATTGCTTGTATTGAATCCAATGTAAGCTTCTCTTTTGTATCCATGATGTAAATCTGAAATAGAAAATTAAGAAAAATCATATTCTAACACTCCCTCACGTGTTTCTCTCAATTAATTAGAAACTCTCTAATGCACTCACAAGCAAACACACACAAAAAATTTCCTTTTGAGTTCTTAACTAAACTAAACTCTTACTACTTCTAAGAGAATTACAAATCAAACTAGATAACTAAAGCTATTAGTGAAAGAAAAACTAAAAGATATAAGTGTGGGACTGTTTTGGGTATATGTCTGAAATTTGGGGTTTATTTATGCATGTGGGTATTTAACGGGTAGAAAGAAGGGTTTAAAGATGTAGAATGATGTAGGGTAGGTAGACAAAGAAAAACAAGTAGAAGAGATGCAAATTGATGAGTTTTTAAAGGGTGATATGCTTACCCACGAATTTTTTTATTGATGCAACTGATGATGAACAATACGGCTTCCTTAATGTTTGTTGGGGCCGAATCGCTTCATGCAATTTTGATGCGGATGAACTTTGATGATTTTTTTTTTCAACAAAAAATACTACACTAGGGATATGTAGCTTACACTAGAGCCAAAGCTCTAATACTAAATAGATATAACCCGTTAGTTATCTAAGAACTAGGATTTGTAATAATCTATTGGGATCGTTGTCCAAGGATCTATCTAGTATAAACTAAAAGAAATTAGCAACACTAGTTATCTAATAACTAGCACCTCTAATTATCAGGGTTGAATTGCAACAAGCTTGAAGCAAATTCAGAATATAGCTCTCGCAAGAACTCAAGAAAATTCAATTAAGAATTTGAATCAAATCAATTAACTTCTGCAGAATAACAATGTTTGATACAAGTATTTATAGACTTGTATTCCCAAACCTAAACTAATTCTAAAAGAAACAACTCTTTAGGAATAAACAATGACATTCCTAATTAAACACAAATTCTAATTAGTAAAGAAAACATAAAAAAAAATCCTAATTAGACAAAAAAAAAGTCATCAAGACACAGGTGTGTCTTAAAGGCACACGGGCATGTACAAGCTCCGGGAAATTAAACAAGATCGATAAACTTCAACATGGCTTGACACACGGGCTGAACTTGGTCGTCTGACCGTATATCATGCAAATGACGCTTCAGAAATAAGCACAAGCGTGTCTTAGAACACGACCTTGGACACGGGCGTGTAAGGACCCGTGTCTGACTCTGGACAATTTACGAGCGTTTAACATAGCCGTGCAAAAACATATATGGGCATGTATCGGCCTGATCATAACTAAGTAAATTGACTAACTTAATTTCTTCTAAATCATCTCCTTTTTGTCCCAAAGGCTCGAGACCCCTTTGCATAAGTTTCTTGACAGCATCTTTCATTCTTTTAGCTCGAGATCTCGTGATTGGTCCTCCATCATAATTCAAAGGATTTGAATTGGATCTCGTATCTGTATGTCCATATACATCACTTTGACCCACATCAATTATTAGCACTACCACTACCGACTACCACTGCAACTGTAAAAAACCACTGCTACTATAAAATCACTATCACCCAAAACAACCACTAACACTTCAAATCACCATTATCATCAACACCACCATTGGCACTCTACTTCTTGTCACCACCCTTGGCACTATCAGCAACATCACACACCATCGAACCCAAAAAAAAAAAATCTATCATTGCCCTAACATAACCATCACCAATATCATCACTTACACCACTTTCACTACCACTAAGTTTAACCACCCTCAAACCACCACCAACAAAATCAACAATATAAACATATAAAATCAACAACAATATCAATAAAAATACCTATAATATTGTGCCCTAATCTCACATCTGTCACTAATATTTTTCGAGGTGCAAATACACACTTATCATTTTAAAAACTATATATAGAAGCCCCTTTTACAAATAGTGTTAATTCTCATCGTTAGTGGGGTCTACTATTACTGACATGCACAAAGATTAATATTAGATAAAGGTACAGTTTTTCCCCTAATTCTTATAACAAGGAATAAATTTACTCCTAAAGAAAATTTATAAAGTATTTTAACAAAAAAAATATTTCAAAAAAATTTAAATTTTTATCTAATGAAAATATTAAATAACAATTTGTTTCTTATACATGAAATCTACTAATGCTAATGCAATATTAAAATAATTTACATCTATTTTTTATGGAAATTGTTTTAAAATTTTGTCCCATTTGAAAAAGTTTAGAAATATTTAAATAAAAAATTCATTTCATTCTATATAAATTTATCCTTTTTTATTCACTTTCAAAATAAAATTTAATAAATATTTATTAAAATGTAACAAATTAGGATGAGATGAATAAATAAATAAATATTTTATTTTATTTTGGGAGAGTAAAAAAAAAAGCAAAATTTTATATAGAATGAGATGAGTTTCTTTTATTTAAATATTCCTAATTTTTTTTGAAATAGGATGGAATGAATTATATAATATTTTAAAAAAAAATTCTCATAAAAATTACATGTAAAATTCTTTTAACATCATATTACTATTAGTAGATCCTACGAATATAAAAAATAAACAGTTATTTAATATTTTTATTAGATAAAAACTTAAGTTTGTTTGAAAAAATTTTGTGTTAAAACATTCTTAAATTTTCTTTAGGGGTAAATTTGTTTCTTATTATAAACGTTAAGGGCAAAAAATTACCTTTATCTAATATTTTTTATGCATGTCAGTAACAATGGAACCTAATAACGGTGAGAATTAACACAGTTTGTAAGAGCAATTTAAATATATGATTTTTGAAATGGTAAAGGTGTATTTAGACCTCAAATAACGTTAATGGCGGATGCGAGATTAGAGCACAATATTATGGGTGTTTTTGTACCTTTTTTCTAAAATAAATTTATAAAAATTTATGAATTGATCAAAATTACAACTTAATTTTTGAATTAATGTATTGATGGAGTTACATGAATAAAATTTAGTTTATATTGAAATTTTAAATTTAAAACAATTCAGAAAAATTAAATGACTAAATTATTTTATTTTTTAAAAACTTAGGATTAAATTGTTTTATCTTTTATAAAACAGAGGGAGTTAAATAGAGATCGTCACGGTTCAAAAACTAGCTGGTTTCAATTCAGAACCGCCAGTTCATAGTTCCACCAAGGGTGGAACTGGATCATAACCAGCTCACTCCTAATTCTGGGCCAATTTTGAATTGGCCAGTCCGGTTTAAAGTTCAGTTCAACCAGTTTCAGTTCGTAATTTTGGTTTAGACAATATTAGTCCAGTTTCAAGTTTAGTTCGACTAGTTTCAATTCATAATTTTAGTTCAGCCAATATTAAATTATTTTTCTAAAAAATTTCTAATTTTGAATCGGAACCGACGGTTACAGTTTGGAACCGGCGGTTTCGGTTTCAACCGGTTCCAGTTTGATCTAGGGAGGAATTGGTCCTTCCTTAATTTTGGGCTTGTTCGAGGCCAGTTTCGAATTTGACTGGTCCGATTCAGGGCCCAAACTAGCCCGTGGCCAACCCTAGAGTTAAATGTGTTTTGATATTAAAAAAAAATTTAATGATAATAATAATTCCAGTGCTAAAAGTTATAGCATTTTTACAAATAAGTCCTGAATGCTTAATTCTTAACAATCAAGTTCAACAACTAATTAAAAAATTAACCGTTAGCCCTATCCTATTAAGTGTAACAGAATATGCATATTTGACAATATTTTTGTCCACATGGGTTATGAGTTATTGACACGTGGACTAATGCCTTCCATGTTGACCATCCACGTCATCACTTATCCATGTGTGATCTCCAATAACCTAAGTTCTTTTAGGGTTGAATACATAACATTAATTGTTTTATGCTAAAACATACACACGCGTCCAACAAACTTAAGCACCTCTTCTTCGTCAATTTTGAAGAACCATAGTAAATGCCACCTAAAAATCAAAACCTTCAAAAACCCATTGTACCAATTTCACCATTTTCTCGTTGAAGAACAAAAACAAAGAAAATGAAAGGATTAAAGAGCTACTACATGCTTTTGTGCCACCATCAATCCATGGAGCTGAAATAGATCTTCCCATTAGCAATTGGCTCTTTAGTTTCCCTTTCCACATTAGCAATTTGAGTATAAAATTCTAATGCACACTTGATAAGTAGCACTAATCTCCTTAAACTTTTCAATTGCTCCAGGTTCTTTGTTACCATATGGGTGATAATAAAATCATAATAAAACCTAAAAACCTAGTATTTTAGAGAGAATAAAATCAGAAACATACAACACAATTAAAGCATAAATCCATATCAAGAAGTATACGAGATCAATAAAGACACTGCATCAGACAACTAACAAAACACACACCCACTTCAATTCAAACACAAGTATGATCACTAATTTATTCTACACACCCACTTAAAATCCCACTAAGATATAAATTTCCCAGCAACTCAATAGCTAAAAAGAAACAAACTTTTAGGTCAAATAAAGAAAGAAACAAAGAAAGAAACAAAAAAAAAATAGAGAGAAAAAGAAGGAAAAGGAAAAGCACTAAGTGAGCAAAACTCAATAAGAGTCTTTAATTTCTTTACTAGAAGTAGATTTTGGAGCCCCAAAAGTAGAATAATAATCCCTATAAGCATTAATGTGAGGTCCATATTGATAATTAGAACTAAAAGAAGCAGTCTTGGACCTGAACTTAGAAAGAGTTAAAGGAGGAGCCAACAATGAAGACCAACCCTAGAAGAACTTAGGTTAGTGAAGATCCCACCTGGCAATTAGTGATGATGTGGACAGTCGACATGAAAAGCATCAGTCCATATGTCAATGACTCATAACCCATGTGGGCAAAAATACTGCCACATATGCATATTCTATCACACTTAACAAGATAAAACTAATGGTTAATTTTTTAATTATTTTCTGAACTTGATTGTTAAGAATTAAACATTCATGACTTAATTATAAAAACTTTATAACTTTTAGGACAGGAATTATTGTTATCCTAAAAAAAAACTAATGGGGAGGAGTTTAATTGTTAATGGAATCAAAATTTAAAGACGTAAAAATTCAATTTTCAAGTAAGAGGAAGTAAAGTTTGAATTACGTCAAATCTTACGGAGAAAATTGTCATTTGCTCTTAATTTGTTCAAAACTACCTACTTCAAATTAAATGGAGGTGTCTAAAATCTCCATTTACTTTGAATGTCCACTCTATATTGCTATTAAAACTCAATACACTTCAATTCGGAGATTTAGGTCCGAAAACTTTTTTTAATTCTCCAATGTTCAAGTCGAACCCGGAGAATTTACATTCTCCAGACCGCTCTAACTCGTGCTCAGCCATATATATATATATATATATATATATATATATTATAATCATAATTAACACATGCTACAAGTTACCATTTAAAATGTTTGCTCCCTTATAGTACCAAGTCAAATAGGAGCATCTGTCTAAAGCTTTACTGGGTAAAAATACTCTACGCCACCCTAGGAAATGAGAGCCATACTAAACTTAACTACTTTCTATCAAAATCTGACTTAGAAGTAAGGCCCGGTAACAGCTCCTATACCACAAGGTAAGAAAAGCACAGCAGGCTATTTTGCCCATATCAAATGACTTGTCCATGAATCACTGCGGCTGTGAAAATTTTGAAAACAGCAATGGCAATGTCGTAGATAGAATATTGGTTGCTCCCACCACAGCAAAGCATTGCTAAATTCACAACATATGTGGTAATACACTAATTTTAAAGTAAAATTGAAATACATAAATGAACATCAATCAAGCCTGCTTACTGTACTGATTAGGCTCTCCCAAAACTCTAAAGTAGACCTTAAATCATATAAGAGCCAGATCATTAAACCCTTTTTCGTAGAAGAGCTAAAGTTACAGCTTCAATGAAAAACATTTATCATACACATAAAAAGTATAGCATCTCCATCATTGGCACTGCAGCTAATTCTCCTACTCCATTTTGTACAATTAACATGACAAACTACTTGGAGAAAAGGGGAGAAAGAGAGTGACCGCATCAAAATCATTTTCATCTTCTTTGTTTGCATAAATTCCCCATAGGAGCAGATATTTCAAGAAACAGTCCGTCCATAGCACAAACATGCAAGGTAGAGGTTTTTAGCCCATTTTTCCTGTGCGTGTAATAAAACCCACATGTCAGTGAATTATCAAAAGAAATTATGCAGCATAATGCAAATGTTGGGGGTACCTACATCTTCACTAACAGATGGTTTATTAACACGGAAAAAATTCGAGCAAAAAATGTCAAATTTTTAATTCTTGTATAAGCCATAACATGACATATTTCCCAATAATTCTTTTTCCCAATTTTGTTAACAAAGAAATTTCACAATAAAATAGAAAATTCCTACAATGAGAAACAGTAAAATATTGAGAAGTCTCACTCACTCGACAAAACTTAATAACACAAATTTCTACACAATGTCAAAAAAAAAAAAATGCAGCCAAAAATCAAAGAAACAGTTGATGAGTACTCTGTGCCTGGCACAAGGAGTTGCATTATGTAGTCGAGATCATATTCAAAGTAGCATTGATGCGGTTGGTTGACAGCATAAAATTTGACTGATAAAGATAAAAACTGGCAATATAATTTTCATAGCAAATCTGGAATATAATTAGTTGTATTCGTGTTTCAACTGACACAATTATACTAGATGCTAATTTATTGAAAGCATAAATAATCAAAATAACAGATCCTAAGAATCTCTGAGAATCAAAGATCACATCCCACATACACTATTGCATAAAGTTACCTTAACATGTGTGCTAGGAAATTGAGATGTGCGCAAAGTTTCCTGAGTTTCATCACCAGGCCTGCGCCTGGGAACACTCAAGATAAGAGCAGCTTGATCAAAAGTTGCAGCTGTTGACGTAATTCGAAAGCCATTATCCCAGCGTCTGTGAATGCCCTCACTTGGATAAAGAAAATCAAGCTCCACCACCTATTGAAGACAATCAGAAAATGAATTTTCAGTCAAAACTGATGTCAATGGCTAAAAGAGCACAGGAAATACAGATGACAGGAAAAGCCAGAAAATATTGAAAATATCTTGCGACCCAGAAAGTTCTTCTGAGGCTAAATTGGATGCAAAGGCCATATGCACATTGGAAGCTACGTGGTGGACATAAAAAAATTCCACAGCAAACACGGCCACCAAATTAAAAGGATCAGAAATAATCCAGCCATAATAGAATTTAATATTCTGCATGTTAAAACATCAATTTTCATAATATAAGAGAAATTTAACCTGATCACTGAAGCCAGCATTACGAGACATGACAACACCCCATCGGCTTCCAGCAGTCGCCATTGAAGTCACATGAAATCCTTCTCTCCACTTCTTGTTTATCCATTTGAAGGGAAATGAGTCACTGACCTTGTAAGACTGTTGAGTATATTGGGTGCCTGCATGTGTTGACACAAACATGGATTTTTATCGCAAAAATAAATTAAATGGAAGCTTCTACAAAAATACAACTTTTGGCTTTACAAAAAAATTAAAACACAAAATACAAGCTAATACCTTACAAATATTAAAAGAGAGGTTTTATAAACAAAAAGTGGCTTCCTAGATGATGTGTAAAATTACATGCTCCATATGACATAGAAAAACTAAAATCCTAGGATGCAATGAAAATCAAATAATTGAATCATAATTTATATGTAATTTATGACAAAAAAGCTTATATATAAAACAGAGCATCATGGATTACAGAGATGTCACATCCCAGCTTCATTAATGGAAAAGGATAAAATAATTTGATTCCCTCAACCCCCCAACTAAAGAAAGGACCAGACAATCAAAGACTTCGGAAAGAACTTACCAACTAATAGTCATTGGGTGTTTTGTCCTTTTATTAATTAATTATTACACTGAAATTAGGGTTTCCTCATTCATAATAACTTTCGTTTCTATGCAAGTGACCCTCATTCTCTTTGGCTTACAGTTTACTGAATTAAATTGAGAATGAACTTGAATTACAGAATTCGTTGGTATTTTTTGCTCATTTTGTTTGTTTACACACGACCAATCCTTTCCCCACAAGACCTAAGAAAGAACAAGCAAACACAACAACAATATTTAAACAGCACCTCTCAAGATCAAGGAATTCACAAATAAAGCAGATGCCTAAATAGACATTACAAACCAACCTTTGGACATCACCACAAGAGAGCTTCCATTGTTTGCACCAGCAATAGAACTAATATAATAATTCTTCTCCCATTGCTCCATAATCCATTCCTGTTATTTCACAAGAGCATTTTGCTAATTGGTTCTATATTTCACTTGTATGGAAATAAAGAAAACAAAATTCCAATATAAATAAATATAGATGCACACTTGTGCAAGATAGAAATTCACCTTGTGTAAGAAAAATGAAGACAACTCATATACTTGATTTGTGAAACCAGTTCCAGCATCCATAATTAGCGCCCAGAGATTAGAACAAGATGCTACGCTACTTATAAGCAGACCATCAGCAATTCCTCTCTCCACATGTTGAGCCAGTCTTCCATCAGCCACATTATAATGGTACCTGTTGCATAGTAAATGCATGTTATCAGACACCAGTGTCCTGAGGAAATCATACCAAGGCATTAAGCAGTTCAACCCTCCTTGCAGCCTAAAAGTTATCATGGCGTGTTTCTAGCACTGTCCAAGGGGAACATATCAAAGTCAGACCCACCAAGTTACACATCTTTATGACAAGTCCTCTTACAAAGTTATAACCACAATATATATTACTTTTGAATATTTCCTTCATTGGGGAATGGAACCATAAGCACAAATGGAACAAGGAGAGGGGTTCCATCTCAAATGGAACAAGGAGAGGGGCATATGACAAACAATTCGGACAATTAGGTTATCAGATCAAGAGAGTTAAGTGTACAGCACGGAAATCAGGAAGAAAGTCACCTTCTAGAAGCATCTCACGCTCCTAAAAGAAATTAGCTGAGAACAATTAGGAGGAGGAAGAAATTGAACCAAATTAGAATAGAACAGAGTCAACCAAAAGAAGGGTAATTAACAGGGGGAGAAAGGGATTCCTGTTCCCCTTGAACAATATAAACATGACACAAAATCCTATACCAAAAATAAAAAAAAGATAACCAAATTCAAAAAGTTTCTTCAATGAAAGCATCACATTCATAATCACAGCCAAAAAGAAAAAAAACATCGCGTATGGTAACAGATATCCTCTCGCATGAGTAAACTAAATGAACCCTTCTACAATTCTACCTCGATTCTTTAATAACCAACAAATAGATAATGCGTATCAAAATTATAAATTAGTCAAATATCAATAAGAATTATGCCCACATTGAGACAGTTTTATTCATGATCATACTATAGAGACAGTTTTATTCATGATTATACTATATTATTAGTTTAAAAGAGTTATACGCATAAAACTCTTAAATATGTCCTGCTTATTTGAAATTCCACACGAATAAAATGTAGATCCAGTAGTTAGTTCACCAAAGTTCAAATTTCAACTTCAAGTTATATGATAAGCTATGGCTTCCTTAAAGAAGCTATGAAACTTGAAAAATTAATGCATCATTAATAAATGGAAAGAACATAAACTTTGAATCAAAATAGTCCTACCTTTGTTTCATTGGTAACCTAGCATTATAAATGGAAATCCATTGTGTAGCAGGCACTCCCAGTCGAACCTTCTTCCTCGGTTGGCCATCATCATCCTCCTCAATATTCAACCTACCACGTTTTTGACCAACTTGACAAATAATCTGACAAAGGAAGTATTAGTTAGAATTTGGGTCCCAAATAAGCTAATATATGGGCAAAATTTTGAAGATTGAATTTCATCACAGTTACCTTTTGAGCACCCTCAGTATTTATGGGCCTTATAGCTGGATTTGGACCTATCAAGCCCTCAAATAAAGATACTAGCTTGGAATAGTTTGGCTCCTCATCAAATTTCATATTCACCACAACCTCAAGAAATTGCTTAAGAGGTGGAGGACAAAAGCAACACAGCATTTCTGGAGATGTTGCCATCTTCTTTTTGCAAACTAGGAAGGACTTATTGTCGCCCTACGATTATTTCAAAAAAATAAGTGTAAACATATCATGCTAACAAAGAAACTACCAAATAGACTACCCTTTGTGGGTACACATAAACATATTCATGCATGTATTTGCATATGAACATGCAGACGTGCATATTGCTTACTGTTGATAGTACCTGATACCCTTGCCATGGCAATCTTCCTCGATGGAGGAAGATGAGCGTATATGCCAGAGATTCAAGATCATCCCTTCTACTAGCAGTTCTTCCCAAGTGAGCATGAACACTAGCATATCGAACAGTTCCCCTAGGGAAATTAACAGAAGAAATCAATGAGAATGATTAAAGAATTGAATTGACCACCAGATGCACTGTAGAAACAAGAAAATCCTTGAACCTCACCTAAACATATCAGGACGCTGATCATATTCAACATGCAGCCCACTACTACTATCTTTCCACTTCGTTGCTGTAAAATCATGCACCAACAAAAAAATAAGAACACTAAATGATTGAAATAAAAAGAATTAAAGAATTAGGACTTTCACCCACCTAATCCAAGGTCAACTAGAAATAACTTCTTCTCTTGCGGTGTGCCTGGCTGGCCAAGTAAGAAGTTCTCTGGCTTTACATCTCCGTGCACATAGCTAAAAAAGAAATTGTATTGAATCCAACCAGTAATGAAAACGTAAAAACAAATTTCCTTGTGATGATCTTTTGATCTTATAGTTTGGACGAAAATGTATATAATCTGATAAATGCAGCTCAATCTCTTACCCCCGTGAATGCATCTTTTCAAGGATTGATAAAGCCTCAACAGCAATACAAGCTACCATTTCTGAGGACATCCTATATACAAAAAAAAATGTCCACATAAATAACAGCAGGAAAAAAAAGATGGGAAACCTAAAATAAATCATTGAAATAAAATAAGTAAAAATTCCGTGCATGCACAATTCAGAGAACAAAAAAATTGAATACATGCAATGCATGAAACACTCACGCCTGCCCGGAAGAATTCCATACATCCCAAAGGCTAGGCCCCAGCATGTCCATAACCTGCAAACATATTAGCAGAAGTTAAATCAACATATTAAATTAAAGAATTGAAAAGAAATGAGCTCATATATCATACCATTACATAATAATCTCCTTGCCTTCCTTTATAATGTACTTTTGGCACACCATGGCTTCCACCAAGAGTGCTGTGAAACAAAATGTAAATCATTAAAAGCTGATAAATTCAAAATCAGATACAGAAAACAAGAGAGAGAGAGAGAGAGAGAGAGAGAGAGACAGAGACAAAAAGAGAACATGAAGAAGTAGAGGAAAAAACTTACTTATATACTTGCCATTCATATGGGGGGCCATAGTTGCAGCCTTTACTGTTTCTATGCTCAAATTTCAGAGCCACCTTAAGAAAAACCCATTTAGGAGAAAAAGTTAGAACATCCTTAAGCTTATAAAAACAACAATAGACAACAGTACCTAAACCAATTTTACCTCCATAGCTCCTGATCCCATGGCACGGTCATTTCCACCATTAACACGACGACCAACGAACACCTGGCCAAACCCACCTTTACCCAACTTTCTTTCGATCTTGTATAAAGGTGAACCTCCCACTTGAACCTTGGAAAAGAAAATAATAAACCTTCTTATAATTACCATAAAACAATAAGCAATATTAGAAGCAGAGCATGCAAGTCTAAATTAACTTTCTAGTACATTATAACATTATAGGTCCCCTCAACAATAGAGCAAACTCGAATAAAAATAAAGCTTAGAATTTTAGCCTAATCTTGAAAATAAATTTAAATACATGCACATCATATTTGTGTGAAAATTAGTTCTAAGTCAACATCAGTGATCTACCGTCCTGGAAAAGCTTGACAACAAAGCTTAAACCACTTGCAAAACAAATATTAAAAGGGGTACAAATAACAAATGTAAGACTACTATACATTTGCTAGCACAGACAAAGTCACAGGCCAACACAAGGAATCAACATTAAGAAAAGGCTTATGCAAATAGCTAGATTCTAAAACCATAATTTACAATTACTAATTTGTCGAATAAAAATAGCTAAAGCTTTCAAAACTAGTACCAACTAAATATCCGCCTAAACAACCATACTAACGAAAACCAGATTGACAAAAAAAAGCACCAGCAATGAGAAATAATTCATGTAAAAATAATAACCAAATAAACTAAAATTACAAAAACAATTCAACATTGAAAAGAAAATAAGAGAAAAAAAAAGAGACACATATACCTTTTCAGGGAAAGGAGCAGTATTACCCTCCTCTTCTTGACCAACAGCTTTATTAGCACTCAGACCACCACTATCATCATCACCCATTTCACCCTCTTCTTCTTCTTCTTCCTCTTCTACTACTTGTTTGTTCTCCTTCTTGTCTTCTTCTTCTTCTTCAACTTCAACAACAACAACAACAGCAGATTTCTTATTCTTTTTCTTCTTGAAAATCAAAAACTCACTCTCCTCTCTCTCCTCAGATATCACAATTACCTTATTATCCTTGTTATTACGATCCGCTTGCTTCAATCTTTTCGTTTCCAATCTTGTCCTTGGCCTCTTCCTCTCTTCACCACCACCACCACCAGGAGAACCCTTTTGCTGCTGCTGCTGCTGCTTTAATTCCGGTGCTACACGACCTCTTCGTACACCCCTTCTAAGCTCAGGCATCGCTTAATATGCCCATGCAATTGCAATTTCTGCAGCTCAAATTCCACCAATTTTACGTTTATCATTATAATGATATGATTGTTAAGAAGCTCTCCATATTCTTCTTATTTGCCTATATATGATGAATAAACAAAAGAACAATTGAGTCGACTCGAGGATTGAATTTGTGTTCTGTAGTGTCAATGGTAGATTTTGAAGGTTTGAAATTGAAGAGATAAGAGAAATTAGGGTTAGGGTTTGGGCGAAGAGAAGATACAGAGAAAAAAAAAGGGAAGGAGGCGTAGACTCTGCTGTTTATTATTATTATTATTATTGTTATTTCAATTTCGTTGGTAAAGGAAATGGTAAGTAAGAGTGTGGGACCGGCTTGATGACAGAGTCAAAATCAAAAGGGTAATTTACTAGCACCACCCTGAGTTTTCTCCAACTCACTACTCCATCCCTGCATTTTCAAAAGTCAACAAAATACCCACTGAGATTATGTTTAATTAACTATTATTAACTATTACCCCCTACCTTCAAAATTTGTAGGAATATATTGTTAGTCAATTGAATAGATAATGGTCAAACTATTAAAAATTATATAAACTTCCATAAATACCCTTATATGATTATAATTTAGTCCTTATTAATGTACAAATGATTCTTTAGGGACTAAATTATAATTTATAATAAATAAACAGGTCCTTATAGTTTTATCCTTTTCACCCACACCCTCTCTCTCATCCAACAAAACACAATCACCACTATCCACAGGCGCCCTTGCCACCACCACCTGCCCTTATGCCATCATCTTTATTAAAAAAAATTTGTTGCCCGCTACAACCTGCCATGTCGCGCCACCATCTTCACACACACCCTTTCTCATCCAACAAAACACAACCACTACTGGCCATTTATAGCTCCAACCACCTCTTATATCACCATCTCCTTATGTGTTGCCATCTTCTTTCAAAAACTTTGTTGCCATTACAAATCATTGCTACCTTCTTCGTCGCTGCCATCAAACCCATCTTCACCCAAAATACTCACAGATCATCACTATCACTATTGTTAACACAACAATAACAATCGTTATACTAACCTTAAATATGGAATCTTGATAAGGTAATTTAGTATGATTTAGCTTGTTAGAACTTGATTTTAAAACGATTGAGATTTGATATGTCTGGTTAAAGATGGTAAAACAAGATGTACGGTTAACCAGAGAAGAAAAACAATGATGATTGGCAAAGGAAAAAAAAATGACGTTGATGGTGTCTGTGGAGTGGGGAAAACAACATTTTTTTATTTAAATTTTAAGTACTTATAATGTATAAGTTTGATTTGCTTTTGGATTTATGATCGAGGAAATCCGCAAGTATACGGGTCAAGTTATAATATAGGATTATAAGTCCTAGTATCGTCCCACAGAGAAGAGATTAAGTACTAATTCACTTGATTATTTGCTTGTCTAAACGAATCAATTGTTTATAGAATCAAAGCAATAAAAGAATTTAAAACTAAAAACTATTTTAATTATCGAAATAAACAAATATGTATGCAATTGTACTAGAGTTTCTCTTTTCACCTATATCTGTATTGAATTAAAATCAAATTAATATAACCTAATTCATGAATTATGTTCAAGATGCTACCACTAATATTCTTATAAATATCTCTCGAGTAAATAGAAGATTAATTTATTAATTCAATTATAACTCAGAATTTATGGACTTTCGCCTCTCTAAACCCTAATTAATAAATCCTTAATAAATTTAAGCACCTAAGGTGATCATGCAATATTAATAATTAATTGGTATCTCTACCTATATTAATATTAATAGCTATTATTCTAGATCCCTAAATATTAATCTCCTCTCGGTCTCAAAATATTTAGCATGCAATGATTTAATTAATTGATAAGCACCCTAGGTATAAATCTTCTCTCGATCTCAATATACCTAATGAAAGAATTAAA
>CATIWO010237972.1:0-24473 GCA_949673435.1 Macaranga tanarius | reverse complement strand
CTAGATCTTTTCTAGGGTTCTTATTCTAAATTGACCATGTGCTTATTGTGATTATGTTAGGTTGCTAGATTTAATTCATTGGTTGTTGTTGAACTCAATGTCATTTTAGGACTGATCAACCTAAAATTGAATCAACACTATGGGTTTAATCGAGAGATAGGTTATGTAGGAAATGGCAATGACCTATTGGTTGTTTGGTTAGTTGAGAGACAATTAGGTGAATCAATATTGATTAAAGGTTGTGCTTAAAATTGGAATTAAAAGGCATTAGGTTGGTGAGAGCCGGTTAACTTAAGGTTGATTAAACTCTAATTAATTATAGGTTTATCTGAGAGGAAAATCTATAATTCTTAAGATCCCTTTAAAATGAATTAAAACTAGTATGGACCTAGTTGTGTAATCAATCTTTTGAAATGGTTAATTGAGAAGAAGGAACCCTAGCTTTTAAAATTGCATTTGATTTGTGTTTTTACTTTCCTTAATTTAATGTTATTTCTTTGAAATTCTAAACTCTATTTCATTTTCCAAACAAATAAGCATTGTGAGTATTACAGTATTCAACACCAAATCTCTGTGAGATGATATCTTTATTTACTACTTGATACGATTCTGTATGCTTGCGGATTAGTACACATCAAGAATATATATATATATATATATATATATATATATATATACATATGAATTTGTTGTTGTGAGAAAGCATGATGAAAATATGTCAATATATTATTGATAAGAATGTGTTATGATACATTATGAATATTGGCACTTGTGAGGTGCAAGCCACTTAGTGTGGTATAATATATATGTATTATTGTGAGAAAAGTGAATTATGATTCACGATGAGAAAATGAATGGGATGTTGGATTATAATGATATGATTGTACATATGCAAATTTGATATATTAAATTGTGGAAGCCACTTGAGGTGGTATGGTTGAATATGAAATGATGAAATATATGCATATGGAATGATGTGAGAAATGTGAGGAAAATATATGTGGAGATTGAGCTCCACGACCTGAGACTAAGTTGGGCAGAGAGTCTCAGGTGTGGCCATTCATATGGTATATATATATATATGTGCACACATGTGAGATCTGAGACTGAGCTGGGCAGAAAGTCTCAACAATGGCCACAGATATATGAAAAAGAAAAAGAAAAAGAATAATGTGAGCTTTATGTGAAACGGATGTGACATGTGTTGAGAATTCCGGCCGGATTACTAACAAGCATAATTATGCATTTTAGCACTATATCTACATACATGTTAAATGTGAATTGAATGTGAGAATGATGATGTGAATTGTATATGAACTCTTGAAATATTGTGAATTTGGTTATGAGTACTAAATATATTATTGAATGTGATCACATGGGTACTAATTGATGTGGTGATTTACACATACTTTAAGTTTATACTTTTGAATGAGATAATGTATGAATGAGTGATGGAAGTATGATGAAATGATGAATATGGATGTGTAAATATTGTGAATGATTGTGAATTATATATTGATGATTGAATTGATGATGTTTAGTGGGTACAAGAAGTGTTTTTAAGTTTGAATTTAGTTATATACTAGTATGGAATGGTGTGCTAGGTGTTTGAGTGGCTTGAATTGAATTATATTCATGTGCTTTGACATTACTAGCCACTTAAAGGGCATTTTAGTCAATTCATATAAATGAATTAAGTCCATGTGTCTTCATGAAAGTTGTATCCCTCTAAATTAGCTTTTCCATAGCTTCTTGAATCACTCAAATCTGAGTTCGGTAGAGGGAGTTATGGCCAAAAGAGTGCAGTGTGGTCTGAAGGGTTGAGTCAGGCAAGCCTTCTACGTGCCCATGTCAACTCGGCATGACTCATGGTGAGTCATACCTGAGAGTGATAGTGTCGACTCAGTGCTGACTCGGCACGAGGGTGCCGACTCGACACGAGTCAGCCTTCTTTTGCGCACTATTGTCTTTGTATTTTGACCATAACTTGAGCTGTAGACCTCCAAATGAGGTGTGGCTTGATGCTACATAAACTTTAAGGAGTCCTCTACAAGTTCCATGTTTTGAGGTTGGCTAGAATTTATTTTTAAGATTCTCTAATTGAGCTTGCAATTTCAGTGCTCACTTACACCTTTATCATTTGGACTCCCATGCGCAGTCTAAATATTAAATTCTTATATTTTGATGTGTTGCAATGAATTCTATGTGATTTTCTTAATTAGTTCTTAAGAACTATATGTATATTTATTTTAATAATTACTTATTGAGTCGTAAGCTCATTCCTTTGCAAATTGTAGTTTTCAAGCAATAGTTAGATTTGCTTGAGGTGCGAGTTGATGAAGCTTGAAGTGTTTTCCGTGTGAGCTCATGTGGGTCAAGGGTGGGCTTGGTGTCGACATCTCCATCCTCATGATCATTATTATCATCACATTCAAGCATTTTGTTTTTAAACAATGTATCTATTTTGATAATAAATTATATATGGACACTAAAGTACAATGTGTATTAAACAAGAGTTTTTGGTATAAATGTATATCTATTTTAATAAAAAAAAATTGTGCCATATGTTGTTATATCATTATAATACTTATATGCAGTATCTGGAGGGTGCTATATTAAGTGGTATCAGAGCGGGGATTAGATTTCCTCGGAAAGATAAAGCATAGTGCATACATGACATATCATGCATAAGTTGAGAAAAATATGTAGTTGATGTGCATTACATATCTTCGGATGGATGAACACCAAGTGCCTTGCATTGACCCCGAAGAATCATCTGAGTGAGTTCATTGATAACACCTGTGCATGCTCTATATGAACTTGAATTTTTATTTATAGCCCTCTATAAGATGTATATTTTTGAATGTTGTGAATAGATTAAAAGGTGGAAGTTATGAACCAAGGGCAAGTGGATAACACTGTTATAAAGTATAAGAGAGTAAGGTATAAAGGTTTTACAGCTTTAGTGATTCCACCATAGTGAAGGATGATTATAGTATATGGCAGGAATTCTAGGTTAAATTGATTGTACTAATGAAAGGAGAATTTGTTATGCAATGACATTGTTTGAACAAGATATGTGATATGAAGTAAATATATGGATTGTTATTATAGTGAATTGTAATTTAATATAGAATGAAGTAAGCTAGAACTATTAAAATGTGAATTGTGAGTGTGATTTATGACTATGTGTAGACGTTTCAAGGGGCAAAAAGGATAAACTTGGGAAGCACCTGTGGTAAGTAGTCATAAAAAGTTATATATTGGTTTCCTTGATGTGCTAAAGTTATAATGGATTAAATGAGTTGTGACTATTAGAATTACTAATGATATATTATATTGATGTGAAATGCCTTGTGATCTTGGCAATTCTTATGTATGACTAATGATAGTATATTGGTGATGCTCAGTTAAATGTAATTGTAGTGTGGTGGATAACTGAGCCTCAATTGAGTTTATTTATAGAAGTGTAGTTGTTTATTTGTAAGATTGGCCCTATTTTAGTGGTAAGATATCTATATTTTAGGGGAGGTTCTGCTAAATTTTCGGTAGATTCCTCGTAAAGTGTGCTTATGTCGTTAGGTTTTTATGATTTAGGCTTGCATATGATTGATGAGTGAAAGCAAAAGAGACTTGAGAGAGAGTTTTAGAAGAAAAAAAGAAATTAGGTGTCGATAAAGTGAATTTAAAAGATATAGTAAGCATTTGTTCAGCTAACTAATAAAGGAAAGATGTAATAGGGAATTTAGAGAATTTTAAAGATGAAAAGTTGATGGTAAATCTATGGATGGTACAATATTTCCAGGATACAATTGTAATGATGGTGGTAAGAAATATTTAGGAAATTGTTGGGGTCTTAAGCTAAGGATAGGTTATAATTATAGAACACCGGATCAATTTGTTAAAGATTGTCCATTTACAAGAAGTGATGGAAGATCACAACTAATTGCGGTAAGTGATAAGGAGTTTGTGTGGAACTATTATCTGTTTTGAAATATGTAAACTTAATATTTAAAGGATGGAAAGAAGAATAGTATTATTTTGAGAATAAATTGGATATAAAATTATCGTGATATTATAATTTATAGTGTAAAGAGATAGTTATATATATATTCAGAAGTAGAGAAATATAGAGATATTAGGTGAAGAAGAAATTGTACATGTTTGTTAATTTCAATTGCGATTATACCATACGTGATTTGGAGTGGGCAAGAAGCTTATTCAATGGATGATGAAGATTTAGTAAAGGTTAATTTGAGAAAAATGGTTGAAAGGTAGATTTGGAATTTGATTATACTAGAACTACATTAGTGTTGATTGCTTTATAAAGAATAATATCATGAGAGATGAAAGAGGTTAATGAGCATAAATTGATGGATTGAATAGTACATAATAATGACATTAATTCCATATATATTAAACAAGGATGATGAGGAATAATTATATACTGATTATGAATTATTAAGCTACATTATGATAAAGATTAATTATGTATTACTTATTATTATTGAGGTGAGAACTTATTTGATTAATAGAAAGATGTTATAGTGTTTTGAAGAAGAATGAATTTGAGAGATTAATTATCAGTAATTTTGGACAGCAGAATATTCTACTGTCGAGAGAACATTCAGGATTTGGTATAGATATCATAAATTCTGATTATATTATTGGGACTGATTGATACATTGGATATGAGTATGATATTTATAAATAAAGGTTTTAGCAGTATTTAAATTAGTTGTGACTATTTTATTTGATAATATTGTTAGTTATCAAATAAAAAAATAAAATAAATAAAATATGGCAAGTATTTCTGAATAGTCTTGACAAGAAAGGTAGTAGTTTGATATGTAAGTAAAAACAAGTTGAGAGTGAGGAAATTACTTTCCTTAAGAAAGAAATGATGAGGCAAATAGAATAAAGTTTGTTAACGAAGTTATGTGATTTATATCAAGGTTTTAAGATAAAGAACAATAGTCTATATATATATTCAGATAGTTATAATCATGTAAGTGAGACGTGTTGCATATGTAATTGATGTATGGTTATATATGGGAGTTATAAAGAATAAAAAATATATGAATAGCTACAAAAACTCTCACTTGTTGAAGTGGGAAGTATTATGATAAGTACTTACTAATATGATACATATCTTTTAGTTTCTTTTATGTGTATGAATTTAATAGTAAAGTGTGCTTAATTGGATAATTAAGCAAGTAATATGAATTATTATATATGCATATATTGAGATGTGTGATTGAATATGCCATGGAATATGGTGAATGATATTAGTAGCTTTTGAAGAGAATTGGTGTGAAATGATTATGTTGTGGATTGTGAATTATAATGAATATTATATTCGTGTATGATGAATGTTAATATAATGACCTATTATAATGCAATCGTGTTAAATTGTATTGTATATGATGTGTTGTGTTTCACAAGAAGGTGAAACAAGTAAAGAATTATGTAAGAAATATACCAAATATGGCTTTACGTAAGGTGATGGTATAAAAATGGTTTTGGTTGGATATTGAGTAACGAGATGGGAATGTGAATATATACATTCTTACATTCATGGAAACTATTGTGAAATGCTATCTTTATTAAAATGAATGTAAACATTAAATAAAGTATTGTGATTCATGTAATGTGTATTAATTGCTTATTGAGTATATTTATACTTTTCTGGTATGAAATTGATAATTGAGGGTATTAGAGATGATGTCATGCAACTGCACATATTTGGCTATATATATAATCCTCTCTATATATGAGTTACTTGTGATTATTAAATGTATTATAAAGGGGTGATTATATGAATATTAAATGATGAGGGGAGATAGATATACTTTGAGCTTATATTGTGAATAAGATATATCGTACGAAAGAGTTATGGAGATTATGAAAGGATGAATATATAATTTTAGACTCGTAATTGATTGAATACTATACATTTATGAATGAATTGAATTGAATTAATAATGTTAAGTATGTTATTGGAATATCTCGGAGTTGCTTTGAGTCTTATTTGAGTGTGAGAAAGTTTATATAGCTTTAATAAGGGTAAATAGGAAATTTTAAGATTTAGAAGGAAAGGAGAAATTTAGTTCAAAATATATGGACAGTGTAAAATTGTAAAGAAGGCAGACCATTGGCACATAAATTGGCTTTACTAAGGGAATTGTTTCCTATTATAATGAATTCTATATGTCTATATTAAGACAGTTTAGATCGGATCCTAGATATGTGATACAAACGCCTACAATAAAGATTTTTTATAGAAATTTTAGATCGTAAGGTGAGGCGATTGAGGAATAAAAAGATTCCAAAAGTAAAAGTGAGGTGAAGTTATTATTCACCAAAAGATGCAATATTGGAAGTAGAAGGATTGATGGAGTAAAAATATCATATTTGTTCTCGGAAGGTGATGAGTAATAAATTTCGGGGATGAAATTTTCTTTAAGGAGGGGAGAAATGTTACACCCGCTCTAATTATTACGTAATTATTGCCTTTAGTGTGTATTAGATTATGGATTATATTTGAGTTTGAATTGGGTAGAAATTGTAGAAATGACTAAATTGTAAGGTAATTGGGGACTTGATTGTAGCAATTATAAGTTTAGGGACTAGTTGGGAAGAAGAGTGATTCATTAAGGACCAAAGTGGATATTTGGTAAATAAATATCATAATCTTTAGCTTATTTTCTTTAGCTCCTACGTGGGTGTGTGAGTGAAAAGAGAGAGTTGCACCATTTTAGCTTCAAAAGAGAACTAGGGATTTAGAGAGAGAGAGAGAGAGAGAGCTGATTTGGCTGAGAAGTGGGGAGTCTAAGCTGTAATTAGCAACCTCCTAAGTGCAAGAATATCATTTGGTAAGTATTTGTGAAAAACCCTAGAGGGGGGGGGGGGCGGGGTGAATAGGGTGATAAAAAAATTAATTGAAGAAACAGAAATTAAATCAACAATTTTAATCCATAAAATAAGAGATTTAAGGAGTTCGGATTATCAACAATCCTACGTCTCCACCTAACTTATCCCTAAGTTAGGATTTTCAACACCAAAACCAATCTTATTATTAGATTATGTTACAACAAGATGATTTTTAAAGCTCAACTCAAACTATATAAATAAGAGTGTTTTTCTTGGCTCAACACAAAACCAATAACAAGAGTTTTCAAGGCTTACTCCAAAACCTTCATAATCAATGTGTTTTGATATGGCTCAACACAAACTAACAAGAGTAAGAACCTCACTACCCAATTATTTAAACCCCAAAGAAAGAGTAGATAAAAATAGTTCCTAACTCTACACACAAACCCAACTCTCTCAACAAGAATAAAAATGATTATACAAAGAACTAAGTAAGCACAAATGATGTTATAGAATTGGAGAGTATGAATGTGAGCAACCTCTAACATGTTTTTGACATCTCTATTTATAGAGGAAGCCCAAAATTATCTGTTAGAGATGGTAGAAAATGTCCACAACATGTCTCCTTAATTTATGCTTCAAATTATGCCTTTTACGTCTGACAGCGGTGTCCTCACGAGTGGGATAGCTTCCTCATGAGTGGGATAGCTTCCTCACGATCGTGAGCGTCAAAAACCAGCTGTTAGAGTGAAATTTGAGCATACAGTGGCTTCCTCACGAGCCAGAGTGGCTCGTGAGCATCCCTGTCAATTTTGGTCAATTTTTCAGCATGACGCTCACTAGCGAGCTCTCGGTCGTGACTTGGCTCGTGAGCAGTGCAGCCTCCTTACAAAACTTGACATAACTTGCACAATTGAACTCCGATTGACGTCAAACTTGAAGGAAAACTTCATAAGACTTTAAGGAACAATTTTAGGGTCATTTTGAGTGATTTATAAAGCCTTAAATCACCCAAAAATGTGCTTCAATATTTGAGTTAATTCAACTCAACTCAATATACTTGACATAACTTGCATGTTTTGGCTCCGATTGATTCTAAATTTATTGTGCACTTCCTTGGGACCTTGAGGAATATTGTGAATGGCATCTTAAATGTTTAATGAAGCTTTAAATTTAACCAAAAGCTTGTTCCAACATTTGAAATGATGTCTTGAGGACTTATTTGAGTTTTAACCATCAATGCACATTGTCCTTAACACTTGAGAACAACCTAGCTTATAATCACACTTAAATGAAAGTATTAGATAATCAAAATTGTTTGATAAAATCAAAACTAAGGTTTAGATTGATGATCATGCAAATGTCTAACTTGCTTAAATAAAGCCAAGTCCTTGCTCATATGATGGGTTGCACCCAAATCTATCCACTAGCCTATGTCATGATCTTCAAAAAGATTTATTTATGAAATTATTACAATAAAATTATCACTTGTAACATTATTAGAAGATCCCTTTGTCTTCATCTTCTCTTGTTTCTTCTTAAAAAATTACCATTCAGACTTGTGTCCTTCTTTGCCATAAAAATAACAACTGCCCTTTTTTTCTTTTTATTTTTAAATTTTTGGATATTGTTAGGCTGAACTGACCTCTTATTTGAAGTCTTAGAGGGCAGGCTTTCTTTTACTAAATTGATTTTAGAGACATGAACAAAATTCTATTTTGTCTCCTCTTAAATTCGAATTTCTTTGCGAATTTCTTCTTCTATACGAATAATGTTCGCAAGTTGCTTAAGAAAAATATATTCTTTCTTGTGTTTCGAATTTTTTTGAAAATCTTTCCATGAAAGAAGCAATTTGTCAATGATATTAGATACAATAATAGACTCATCCATATATATTTTATGTTGTGTAAAATTATTCAGAATTCTTTCTAATTGATGGAATTGTTCTATGACAGGGCTAGAATCATTTATTTTATAATTATTAAAATGAGATATAATGAATTTCTTACATGTGGCATCTTCTTACATGTGGCATCTTCTTACATGTACTTACTCTCTAATCTTTCCCAAAGTTCTTTTATGGTAGGCACATAATTATAGATATCGAAGAGTGTATCACTCACTGCATTTATAATGTATCCTCTACAAATTTCATCATTTGTGTCTCATTTTTGCCTCTTCCTTGTCTCTATAAAAGTCTCATTTTCCATCTCCTCAGGCCTTGGTGTGTTTAAAAATATACTACTTATAGAGAAACTAATAGAAAATGCATTCTCTGTTGCCATCTTACAAAACTTCCACCATTAAATCTATCTAACTTAACAATATTGGTTGTTAATTCATTAAGTATTGCCATGGATGCATATTATAATAAAATAAAAAACCAAGATGCAAATATTGCCTTTAGATTGTTGGAAAAATATAACTCCAAAAATTAAGAAATCTGCTCCAAGGCATGTATGAATCCCACTTTCTTAAAGATAATATTTGTGGTGTATAATTTGCCTTTATGATACAATGAAGTTCTAATTTGATGTTTGTAATGGTGTTTTATAGAGAATTTTAATGATATTCAAAGTTAATCCCTGTAAAAAACTAACCTTGCTAATTTATAAAAGATGAATGTTTAGTTACAACCTTTGATAAAAGCCATATCTATTTATAGAGATAGCATTTTTTTGGGGCGGATTCAGGGCTGCTGTTGTTACAGATTTTCTATAGTTGCAGCAGAAAGAAACCTGTCTCTCACGCCACTTTCGCAGCTCATTGCTGCGATCGCAGTAGTAACGTTATTTCACGTTACTTTACCTTTTTAAAAAAAATTTTGAAAATATATATAACAATCTATAATTCAATAGAATTAAATTTTTGCTAGTTTAGACACTACAATTTTTCCATGAAAATAATAAAACAAGCTAACATCCAAAAATTGCAAACATATACATGGAAAATAATTTATTGAAGTTTCTTTATTTGATCAAGAATAAAGATTAAAGAACAAGATTGTTTAAAAAAATTAAAATCAACAACCCAAGAATACAATTTTGTTAGAAAATTCTAACCCCAAAATCTCATGTTTAAACCATTAAGAAATTATTAGAGGAATAAGTAGTAACTGATTTGAATCCATAATGAAAAATTTATCACTTAGAATTGTACAGTTGGCCTTCCAGATCAATATATTTTCCAAAAAGTAATATAACATGGACATCATAACCACTTATATCTATTATCTTTTGGTATTTTTATTTTTTCACGTCACAAAACAAAAATTATTCTTAAGTTTCTACATATTAAAAGATCACATTCTATCAGATACATTAAAGCCTAAAACCATTCAAATCTTAAATGATCATTTTTAATTGGACTTATCATTATATCATAGTCTGCAATATATGATATTTATGTATATAATTTCAACGTTAGACTAAGGATCTAACATATTTGAGATAACAAGAATCTTGCTTTAAGAACCAACCATTATAAATAAATAAAAAAAGAAAACCACATGATAATTTGATTGTTTTTCTTTTTAACTTTGAAATGCTTAAGTCTTTCTGATTCAAATCATTTTTGTGCACCTCAATTCATTCTTTGTTTTAAAAACATTGAAGTAGCTAAGACATTCAAATGGATAAGTGAAATGGCATATCTTTTTGAGATGCTTGATATCTAAGATACTTTTAACTCTTTTATTGCAACAATTATAAAAAAAAAATTCTCTTGTCGGGATTAATTTTTAAAATGTGCTTTTAGAACTATTTTTTCTCACTTTTCCTTCTTTCTTTTTCTTTTTTTTAGCAAACTTTTTCTTCTTTCTTGAAAGATCATATTACTGTAACGCCCGTATTTTTATATGCACTATTCATGCATATTATTTTCATGACATGGGGAGTAGAGTTATGGATTGCATCTAAGTGGGATATATGTATTTTGGTGGAGAAGGACTCAATTGTAAGGAAAGTTTTAGAGTTTTTGTCAAAATAGAAAGTTGTGGATTATTTGGTAATAATCCTATTTTATTAAGGAGGTGTAGAGATTTGGTGGAGATAGTTATTGATAATTATCTATAATCTTATTAGTTTATTCTTGTTATGATAATTATCCTTTTAATAAGGGACACCTTAGGGGGGGCAATTATTGTATTTTGATTGGTGGAAGGTTTATATGAATATATGTGTGTGTGTAGTGTGAGGAGTGTGTAGAGAAAGGTAGAGAGGAAGAAGAAGAGAGGGGATTTTGATAGCTTTGGGAGATTTGATTTTTCTCTACTCATCCAGCATCATTTTGGGGAGCTTGAGAAGATCAATTAGCCATTTGAGCATCATATTTGGTAAGCCTTACCTTTATTTTGGTTAATTGAGTTAGGTTTTGTATGTTGAATTTCGAGTTCTATTTTTCCATGTGCATCAGTATTAGTATTTTGATCATATCTTGAGTTGGAGACCTGTGATTTGAGCAAGATTTGATGCTCTAGAAACTTCATAGTGTCTTTTACAACTTTTGTGTTTTGAGGTTTAGCTAATTCTGCTGTTAAGACTGACTGGCACAACTTGACATTTTCGTGCTCATGCTATTAACTCTGTTTTGCCTGTTTTACCTGAGTTGTATAAAAAATCTATAATTAATTTCACATATTTCCAAATCAATTAATTCTAGTTGGAATTTGAAGTATACTCATAGGTCTAGCTTCAGTAATATTTTCATGATTTTTGGACATATATGTGAATTATTTGGACATATTGAACCTAGAGTATGAGGTTGTACTTAGTTGGATTTTGTTGAGATTAGATGCAAGAGTCATGGTTGCTATGTGGTGTTAATGTATAATTGTGTGTAGGCATTGATAAGGATATTAAAGGCACTACTCACTAGGGGAGCTTTGCTTTTGAAGGAGTTGAAGCCCCTGTGTGTAAGTGATTATTAATATAATGATATATATGTTAATTCTCTTGAATATGAAAAATGAATTGCTATGAATGAAATGAACAAGACAAGTGATGTGATATGAATAAACATATGAATTGAGAACATGTTGAATTATGATTGAGTATGATATGAAGTGAGATATGCCTATTAAAATATGTGATGTTGTTTAAGGTGACATATATATGTATATGGTGAAAATGTTGAATAGTGATTGAATGTGGTATGAAAATGAATTATATAGACTGTGAAAGTGATGAATGGTGGATTGATTGAATATGAGAATTATATTGCTTAAAATGAATTGGCAATTATATGATGCGAAAATGAAATGAAGCTTAAATATAAATGTATTACTATGAATGATTTAACAAGTATGTGATGTGGTATGATATATACATAATATGTATATATATTGTGAGAATGTTGTGTTGTGTTGAATTAAATGATTGAATGAGGTGTGAAGTGAATATGAGAAATGTATTGCTATGAAATGATCTATGTATATATATTTGTGGAGAATGATGAATTGTGTTGAATGGAGTGATGGAATGTGATGTGAGGAAATGCTTGTTTATTGAAATGTGATTTATGTACATTTATGTGAATTAATTGAAAATGGTGGGAAAGTGAAGTATGAATATTAATATGTGATTATGGCATGATGACATACTTGTGAGGAAAATGTGTGATAGTGTGGCTGAGCTGGTGAAATCTGAAACTAAGCCAGGCAGATAGTTCCAGTAGTGGTCACATGTGAAAAAGATGAATTGTGAGATGGACAAGCTGAGCCGGGTGAAAAGCTACCCGATAAATTATATGTGAAGATGTGAGGATATGAAACTGGAACTGAGCTGGGCGGATAGTCTCAGTATGTGACCACTTGTGAGAAATGCGCATGTGAGGTGGTTCCGACTGGAAACCAAATATTGTTGTTATGTTATGAATGAATGAGTTTGGTTTTATGATTATATGTGATTGTTAATAGATATGATTGTGATATGTTTTATCATGTAAGCTAAGCTAGTTTATGTTGTGTATATGTTTGATATATATTATGAATATATTTGATATATATTGTGAATATGCTGGTATATGGTTTATATATGTTCCACATGAGTTTCTATAAATGTTTGGTATGTGTGGGAATATTGGTTATTAAGCACTTGTTATATGTATATATATCACTTAATTAGTTCTTGAGAAGTGATATATATATTGTTATATTGGTAATTGCTTATTGAGTCGTAAGCTTACTCATTTGCAACTATTTTTCAGGAGATAGTTAGACAGAGCTTGAGACTTGCTTTGATAGTGATTTCTGGAGGCCGAGGTGTGCTTGGTGAATCAACTCCCATCCTCATTTGTCATGCACCATTTGCATTTTTGTAATAAATTATGAGCATTTGGATATTTTGTAATGGTTGTGAGAAGATTACACTATATGAGGTGCATTCTAGCAATGACATGTGTTGTATACATGTATGATTGTGAAGTTCATGTGGATTTTATGATTGTGATAAGTATATATATATATTTTGGTTGAGTGGTTTGTGTACATATAAGAAGCATTGTTTTGAAGCATGATATATGTGAGAAGCATTATTCAAAAGTATGTTTGGTGTATATACATTGTTATTGAGAAATTGTTTTGTAGGTTTTTTATTTGAAAAAGCCAAGGAGGGGCTGCTTCCAGTCACTGGAGAGTGCTATTTGACTGGAGATCGCAAGTTATTGGCTGATTCTAGACACTGGCGAGCGCTAGTGGCTGGCGACTGCCAGTAACCCAGTCTGCCACCAAACGCTGGCGAGCGCCAGTCCCCTGCTGTTTTAAAATTTTTTTATTACACTTGTGTTTTATCAACTGTTCCACTTGTATGTTCAGATGTGATGTATGATGAATACATAGATGTGCATGACATGTATGTATACTCATAATATAATTGAGTATATCTTTGGGACACATGTTGGTTGTGTTTGAGGCTACGTATTGCGGGTCTCACAATTACAGTTTTGTCTTTTTGTTGAGCGTAGAGGTTTATAACTTGGCCAAATGTATAGTTTTACTCTTAAACTTTACATAAATAATTTTTTATATCTTTCAGCTTTTATTATTTTATTATTTAATCTTTAAACTTTTATTTTAAATCTATTTAATCTGATACATATAATCAACATAGTTTATAAATAAATACCAATATTAATACAGTAATATTTATGTGTATTGAAATAAAATTTAATTTAAAAAGATATTATGATTAGAAAAGAGTTTTTTTTTTTACTTTTTTTTTTAAAAAAAAAATAGTTTCTAACATTATTTTTATTAATTTGAAACTCATTTTTAGCACTTCACATAGTAGTGTTTGAAATCATGCATTTGTCCACTATATTATTGCAACATAATTGAAAAATATAAACTTATGGGTAAAATAGATTCAAAATAAAAGTTTAAAAGTTTTTATTAAAAATAATAAAAATTTAAGGGCGCCAAAAGTTAATATGTAAAATTTAGGGATGAAATTATACATTTGGCCTTTATAACTTTCTTCTAATATTTGATAATTTTATTCTAAGTATTTATTTCTTAAGAAAAATATATTAATTTTAATAATTCTTTGGTAAAAATCATGGTTAATAGAAAAAATAATGTGGACTTTAGTTTGATTCATTAGGTCTCCTCTTTGTTTGACGGATTTGAATTTAATTCTAATTTACATAATTTATTTGTTAATATTATAAATAATTGTTTAAAAATGTAATATTTTATAAAAATTAAAATAAAATTACTAGATAATTAGGGGTGGTATAATTGGTATTCTCACTTGTGAGAATTATGAAGGTCCTAAGTTCGAGTCCTACAGCCATCATTCACCAATATTGGTGGTAGTTATTGCCATTATGGCGAATGTTAATTAGGAGATGACTATCACCTATTGTGTAATTCATGGTCCATTAGGCCTCCACTGTATAAAAAAATAAAAGAATCTTTGCAAAAATATTATTGACCCTTTACATGATCATCATGTTGATTAATTAAATCAACCTTTATTTTCGCTTTAACAATCAATTTTAATTGCTTTTTCATTTAAGTGTGATTATAAGTTAAATTAAAGTCTTTGATAAAACAAGCATTAGAGGTTAAGTCAAAGCTCAAATGAAGCCCTCAAAGGTCCTCTCAAATGTCCTTAAAAGTCATATAAATGATCATAACTTAAGAGAGGTCAATTGGAGCCAAAAAAATAAAACTTTCTACAAGCTAGTCCCCGCTCACAATCCTGAGGGTGCTCCTCACAATCTTGAGGAGCACTTGAGCCAAGCCTCTTCCTTCCAAATGGAGGCTGAGACCCCCACAATCCACCACTCACGATCGTAAGGAGCCGCTCATAATCCTGAGGAGCTCTCCAATGGCTAGATTTGAATGCAACAGTCATATTTTTGAAGCTCATGGTCCTGAGGGTGCAGCTCACAATTCTGAGCAGCCAAAATCCTGCAAAAAGCTGAAATGAAAATAAATAAAGATGGAAGTGATTTTAGATATTTTTTAGGGTTTCTAACAGCTAAAATTTCACCTTCAATTATAAATACAAGGCTTAGAAATTTATTTATAGAGTTAGAGAGTTGTTGGAGCAAATTAATTATGTTAATTCATTGAACCAAGCTTTGTTTCTTTAATATTTTCTCTTTGTATATTTTTTATTTGTAAACAAATTCTTGTTGAGTTTGTATCTACCCTTCTTGTGAGAGTTGGGTGAGTATTAGAGATAGAATTCTTTCATCTACTCATTCTTTAGGATTGAAAAAGTGGGTGGTGAGGTTCTTTATCTTTGGGTTAGTGTTGAGCCTTTGTAAAAATATATTGATTGTAAAGGTTGTGAGTTAGCCTTGAAAACTCTTGTGGGAAAGTTTAAGTGTGAGCCTTAAAAACACTTGAGAAAAAGTTAGTGTTGAGCCTAGAAAAACATATTGGAGATTAGTTTGTGTTGAGCCAAGAAAAATACAAGTCATTGTAAGGTTAGTGTTAATCCTTAAAATACTTTATTGTAAACAATCTTGGTAATAAGATTAGTGTGGGTGATTGAAAATCCTAACTTGGGGATAAGTTAAGTAAAGGATGTAGAATTAGCTATAATCCTAACCTTTATAAATAATTGTGCTCTTTGTGTGTGTTCTTATTTTTGTGTTTATCTCTATTATTGTTCTGGATCTTGAGTGTGTTAGTTAAGCACTTCTCTCAAATATCTTTTAATTTACCCTTGTTTTAAATTTTCCTTTAAATCACTCATTGGCCATATTTACCCCCCTCTAGGGCCACCTTCAAATACCCTAAAATATAATTTAATAATAAAAATACCTCAACTTTTTAAAAATTACGTGCGTGCCTTAAACTAATGAAAATAATTATCGTGTTCCCTATTTTAATTAACACGCAAAAATGTTGAAAAAAAAGCATTGCTGACAAAAATGCCAAAAAAAGAAAAAGCGCTGCTGGTGTTTTCCGATGATGATGAGAGATCGAAGTCTTTAGAAGATACCATTTTGCTGGAGTCCACATGCTTATCCACGTGAAAGACGACAATCACATTTCTCAAATCTATGCCATCTATCACTGTAACACCCCTCACAACAAGCATGCATGAATTATATATATAAAACATCCCATCATGGAATTAGATGAAATAAAAACTCTATCTAATAAGTACATATATACAATATAGATACTTAAGTTATAAAATACATTATAACTTCTGCACACCCCACCATTACAAAAATACTCAATGAACAAGTTTATAAACTGAAATGTACAATGCTATCACTAAAAAGTGTATATGATAATTTTGCCACTGGCCCACCTAAGAATGCCTAATGGAGACGGAAATACAACTCAGGATTTCTATGTTATCCTGAAAAAGAAAATAATTGGAAAGGAATGAGCTTGAAACTCAATAAGTAGTAACTAATATAAATATACACGAATCTTCTCAAGAACTAATTAAGGAAACATAAAAATTAAATACACACCAACTACAGGAAGTTTACTGTTAATCAGGTTACGCACAACCATATAGAAAATGCACACGGCCGTGCTTGAGTTTTGAACTCGACACACTGAGCACACATAGTCGTGCAGAAAATGCACAAGGTCGTGCCTGAGTTCTGAACTTCTCACACTGAGCACACACAGCCGTGTAGAAAATGCACATGGTCGTGCTTGAGTTCTAAACTCAACACCATCCTGCACAATGCACAGCCGTGCGTTGAAGCCACACAACCGTGTCCAAAAGTGTCTGTCAACCCCAAAACACCTCAAAAAATATACACCAACACCATAAACTCATTTTTGAATGTAACATATACATTCAATCACCATATTCTAAGCAACTCACAACCATATCCATCACGTTCACATCTCACATTCATAATCTTAATAGCACATTCATACATTATTCCATTCTCACGTAAAATTTCAAGGTTCATACATAACAACACCCATTTGGTACCCGCATAATCACATTTAACAATATATATAGTATTCATAACTAATTCACCTGATTGCAAGAATTCATACATCCACATTCCAATCTTATTGTTCAATATCTAGCTGGATCCATCCTCATATAATTGCCTCACACTTAGCCTTATTAGCTTATCATAATCACAATTATAATTTTATATAAATATATAGCTATTTAGTGAGACTATCCGCCCGGCTCAGTCTCACTCCACACACATCAATCATGGGTAGCTATCTGTCTGGCTCAGCTTTCCCATTGTACACAATCAGTAAAGACTATTCGTCCCGGCTCAGTCTTTACTTATCACACGTTCTCACACATCATCGTTTCCTTGCATGTTTTACCTTTTTGTGAAACACAACACAATATAACCTAATACAACTGAATGTTATTGCATCACAATAAGTCATCATAATAATATTCCACTAATATTCCATCCACGATCACTAATCCATTCTCACATTCATAACATTCTTCATACACAATTATAATATCTATCATAATCCACACATAAAGCACATATATCATCATTTGCCAAAAAATCCTCACATTTCTGATACACAAAAGGGTGGAAACTCATTCCACATCATATCACACTCACAAGCATAAACAACACCTATTATAAATGGTATCAAGAAACCTCATCAACTCATACATATACATAATTTCCATGCTAAATTACATTACGTAAATTAATCTAGCTCAACTTGATACAATAATAATTAACATATACACTCCAATTATATATCATAAATCCATCCGCCCGACTCATCCCTCACTCATGTAATTCAAACACAAGTATATTTAGAGCCTCACATAACATTTCCATCATAAAAAGCTCAATCTCACTTATATAACATCATAAGTATCACAAAAGTAATACCATAAGCCAACATCTCACTAAATTCATACACATAAGCAATTACTATGCTAATTTGCATCAAATAATATAATCCATCTCAATTTAATGTCACAATATTATCACATATACTTCAAATATACCATAAATTACCATTACAAAATTACTTAACAAAATATATGTCCAAATAAAGGAGAATTTAAAGGTATATTATACTAGTAATTACTTACACAAAATGTTTCTCAACTTAGAGTGCAAATGACTTCTCTAGTTGGCTTTGCCTCCTCCGGCTTCCGGTTCCCCTATAATTTTCCATAATTCAACATCATGAATGAATACACATATATATCATTCACTCACTATATTCAATCAAACAAATACATAAACAAACCCCATTAACCCCTAATTATTACCATATATCTAACATACAAGCAAACCCATAAAACAACATATATATTTATGCTACTAGGTTTGATGCATGAAGTTTAAGGTGCTCCCAAATATTATAGACACATCCTATAATCACAAAATTCATACAGACTCTTCAAGTATGAGTCTACTTTTATTTTCAACTGAAATCATATAATTATCACATATAGAGAATTAATTATGATATTTATAGCAATATTAGGTCACATAAAATGACAGAGTGAGCAATAAAATGTCTAGTCCTATTCGATCATTCTAACAGCAGATTTAGCTCAAACTCAAAACTTGAGAGTTGTAGAGGACTCTCTGAAGTTTTGCTAGAATAAATAAAACCTGATTTGGAGCTCTAAAACTTAAGTTATAATAAAAACACAGAGGTTGAATTTTTAGGAAAAATAGAGCACAAATTTTTATAACTCAAACTTTATCACAAGTCCACTAAAAGCATAAATAACTTACCGATAGATGCTCTTGAACCTTGAAGGTTGATAATCACAGCCTAGACTCCCAATTGCTTTAGCCAAATCAACTATCTCTCTCTACCAAATCCCTAGTTTTTCTTAAAAGATAAAGTGTGCAACTTCCTTCATTTCTTAATAAGCTGCTACACACTAATATGCATGGCCACATTAAAGAGGGGAAGAATCTAGACAAAATTGTGATATTTATCACCAAATATCACTTAGTTGCTTGATGAAATGCTACTCTTCCCAAATAATCCTTAAACCTTTAATTGCTTCAATCCAATCCTTACTTTCTTTACAATTTAGTCCTAATCAAAATCCAACACCACACACTCACCACATACCCTAATGAATCACATATAATTCAATAAGTAATTTTCCCAATATGCATGAAATTCACATACTCCATGCACACATGATTGCTAATGCATCATGTCTATCCTTAACCAATAAAATTAAATTAAATGCATAATAAATGCATGCCATGTTTTGTAGGCGTTACAGTCACAATATTGAAAGTTATCATTGCCTATTATCAAAAATTCATCGGTGGTTAAGATGAGCTCTCATTGTCGTTGCCAATATTCCATATTGCTTTTCTTTTTTAAAAATAGTTGTAATCTTTAATTTAATTAATTGTATTAATTAAATGGGTATACATTTGTTTGATGAACTGTAAGAACTAGCGATGTTATTTATTTCTTGTTATCAGCTGGATGCTTCACGTAGCAGCTTAAAACGAGTACTGGTAGGTGAAGGCATTATGGTGCAAGTAAGAGAAGCTAAAGAAATTTCTATTTTTTAAACATTTGACCGTAGTTTCTCTATGAATGGAAGTGTTAACAATAGAAATTTTTTTTTTGTTTGATTTAGTATCATTTGTGTATGCCATTACTTCGTATGTATGTTAAAAGCAGTGCAAGAAATGGCCAAGACTAATTAAAGGCCTATCTCATACTTATTATTCTTTTTTTTCAAGATATGCTAATTGTTGACATCAAGAAAAGTGCTAACCATGGCGAGATGGTATTTTTCTTTTTTTTTTTTTTTTTTCATTTTTCAATTTGCTTATGTTCATTACAAGGATTATTGGTTTATTTTCCGTGTATTATTAGTTTATTTTTCATATATTATTGGTTTATTTTCTGTATATTATTGGTTTATTTTTGTATATTATTGGTTTACTTTTGGTTTATTTGTCGTATATTATTAGTTTACTTATGGTTTTATTTTCCGTATATTATTGATTTACTTTTGGTTTATTTTTCATATATTATTGGTTTACTTTTGGTTTATTTTCCGTATATTATTAGTTTACCTTTGGTTTATATTTTTTTGTATATTTTTAGTTTATGTTGCGTATATCAAAACAATATCTTACATTTTTATTCAGCTTCATGAAGAATACTAAACAGTCTTATTATATTTTTCTAACTGTTTATATATCCAATTATATTTATTTTTAATAAAAATAATGTATTATAATTTGAATACAAATATTAACTGCCTTTTATTTTTTAAAAAATGTATTTAATATTTCAGTTTCATTCACTTTTGAATATTTTTTATTTATTTTTCATTTATATTATTTATACAAAACAATTCATATACATAACTAAAGTCATTTTCTTATATATATACAAAATTTTTATGAACTATCTTTCTTAAATACAATATTTATTGTATATATTCAAACAACAAAATTTATAATCGTACACAATAAATAAATTTTTTAAAAAAAATATAAATATATAAAAAGTAAATATATTATAGTATACAATGAGTATACTTTTGGTATATTATCGATTTCCAATATACTTCAAAAAATAAAAAAAAAAAAAGAAAAAATTCTAATTATAACTTTTAAAAACTGACTTCTAATATAGCTTATATTTGGAGGAATGGAACAACTACTAATTTTTATTCATTAAAATGGAAAATGAAGTGATAATTTCATTTTCAAAAATTTTAAAGTGACTATAATAGAAATTTCAAAGACATAAAACTTAGAATTTTTTTTGTTTACTTTACGTATATTTTTGGTTTATTTTCCGTATATGAAATAATATTTTACACTTTTATTCGGCTTCATGTAAAATATTAAACAATCTTATTATATTTTTCCAAATGTTTATATATCAAATGATATCTATTTTTGAATAAAAATAATGTATTATAACTTGAATACAAGTATTAATTGTCTCTTATTTTTTTAAAAAATGTATTTGATATTTTAGTTTCATTTAATTTCGAATACTTTCGGTTTATTTTTCATTTATATTATGTATATGATACAATTCATATACATAATTAAAGTCATCTTCTTAAATATAAATAGAATTTCTATAAATTATTTCTCTTAAATACAATATATACTGTATATATTCAAATAATAAAATTTACAATAATACACAAGAAATAAACTCCTAAAAAATACAAACATATGAACAATAAATATATTATAGTATGCAATGAGTATACTTTTGGTATATTATCAGTTTCCAATATACTTTAAAACTTCAAAACAAACAAAAATTTGATATTAACTTTTAATTTAAACAAAAATATATGTAAATAAAATTAATTTGTTAATAAAATTGAACTAAACACTATATAAATGATTTTTCTTGCAAGAAATATAAAAGTGTTTGTTTATATGTGTGCGCACACATACTATTAGAATTGCAGAATTAAAATCAAGAAGAATGTTAATAACTTAAAATGTTTACTTATGTCCTATTTTTTATATATTTTGAATTTGTCCTATTTTTCATATATATTTTTTTACTTTTAGTTTATTTTCTGTATATTTATTGTTTAGTTTATTTTTTGTGTATAAAACAATCTCTTACACTTTTATTCAATTTCATTAAAAATACTGAAAAGAAAGAGGAAAAGAAAAAAAGAAGGATATGAGGGAAAAATAAGGAGAAAATAAAAAAAAGAGGGAAAGGAAAAAAATAGAAAATAAAAATACACAAAAAGAAGAAAAGGAAAAAAGAGGAAATGGAAAAAACAAAGAAAATTAAAAAAAAAAAAGAGGAAATGGAAAAAAACAAGGAGAGGAGGAAAACTAAGAAGAAAATAAAAATAAAAAATAAAGAAAGGAAAAAAGAAGGGGATGAGGAAAAAATAAAAATAAAAATAAAAAAGAATGAGAGGATGGGAAAAAATAAAGAGAAAATAAAAAATAAAAAAAGAGGAAAAGAAAAAAAGGAAATGGAAAAAAATAAGGAGAAAATAAAAATAAAAAAAAGAGCATAGGAAAAAAATAAAGAGAAAATAAAAATAAAAAGAGGAACAGTAAAAAAAAGGAAAAAATAAAAATAACAAAATAAAGCCAAAATAAAGAATAGGCAAAACTGAAAAAATGGGCATGGGAGTAACAAATGAAAAGATGAGGTATTTTAGTAAATAAAATGAAAAGATGAGGTATTTTAGTAAATAAAATGAAAAAATAGGGCATTTTTAGTAATTTTCCAAAAATAAAATTACTAAAAATTATAAGAGTTTAATTTTGGCAAAAGCTATATCTTATCTTATCGCTATTATGGCGAATGTTAGGAAGATGACTATTTCTTGTTGTGTAATTTATGGCCCATTGGACCTCCATTGTATAAAAAAAATAAAGTTACTAAAAATTATAAGAGTTTAATTTTGGCAAAACCCATATCCAGCCCTAAACTTTCTACCCTTTTAGCTTGAGGCCTCTCAGGTTTTAATTCATATTTATATAGGCCCTCGAACTTCACACTTTGGGACTATTAATTCATGGCGATGTGATTGAGAAAGGAAACTACTAGATTACATTAAAACTCTCTTTATATAAGTCTATATGTATGTGCCGGAAAAGTTCCTATGACATAAGTTCTACTCATGTACAAAATTATCTCACATAAAAGATTATATTGTCATCAAGTCCTAGCTTGAGTGATGATTATTTGGTCGTGGCTATCAATGGTGAATTTGGCAGATTGACCTACTGTAAGCATGAAGGTGGTAAATGGACATAATTAGATAAAAAGTCTTATTCTGATATCATCTTCTATAATTGTCAGCTGTATGTTTTATCTAACATAGGACACCTGAAAGTAAATGACATTATTACTTGCCCACAAATGACTGAAATAACACAATCTCCTCCTCAGCTCAAAGGTGGTGAAATGTACTTAGTAGACTCATCTACTGGACTTTTGATGGTGGAACAACTTGTCGACGTCGAAGATTCTAGAGATCCCATAAAGGAATTCTCATATAAGACTAGTGAATTTTATGCTTTTTTTTTGTTTTTATTTGATTCTTATTATGTCCTGGGCCAATTCAGTTTCTTCTTACGTATAGAATTTTATTTATTTATTTATTTTTTCTGAAATAGGCTTCCCGACATTGTCAGTATGTTAGTGTTAGTTTATGTGAAGACTGGAGATAAAACCTTTGATCTTTTTGATGCACCCACTCAAAAGTGGGACTTGGGACCATTAAAATTTTGTTTGTTCACTAAGAAAGTAATGTTCTTAGAAATTTAGCATTGCGCCTTGAAGGCTTAATGATTTCTAAATTAGAATGACCTTTTTTTAAAGGACTAGAGGAACATAAAATTATTAATTTTAGTATTCAACTTGGTCACAATAATCAAATGAATTCGGATTTTCAGATCCCACATCGCTTAGGTAAGGGTGTGTGTGTTGAGTTATAAGTATGTAGTTTATGCCTTTCCAGTCAGCAATTGCCCGAAAATGTGTATAGCTACAGTAAATCTTTCTGACCGAAAAAAAGCAAATTCAAATCCTAGGTGGTGTGGTAGGGGTTCCATGTTGCCTACTACTAATCATAGTGGAAGTTTGTGGGGCTGGATCCGAAGATCCAGCCCCACAAACTTCCACTATGATTAGATATCGCTTAGGTAAGGGTGTGTGTGTTGGGTTATAAGCATGTAGTCTATACCTTTTCAGTCAGTAATTACCTGAAAATGTGTATAGCTACAGTAAGTCTTTATGACTGGAAAAAAAAATCAAATGAATTCTTGGAATTATTGCTATCATGTCTCACATTATATTTACGAGACAAGTACTTGTACGTAGGGGTGTAAACGAACAGAGACGCTCGCGAGCGGCTCAGAGCTCGGCTCGTTAAAAGCTCGTTCGATATCGTATATTGAAGCTCGTTTAATAAACGAGCCGAGCTCAAACTATGCAAAGCTCGGCTCGTGAAAGCTCGACTCGTGAAAACTCGTGAACAAGCTCGAATAAGAGCTCGCGAATCGGCTCACAATTTTAATGTATTAATAATTTAATTTTAGATATACAATATATAAATTTTTATTCATTTAAATATTTTAAAACTATATTATTACAAAAAATCATAATTTTATAATAAATTATTTAGTAAATAATTTATTTTCAATTATTT